>JANKOE010000205.1:1956107-1986016 GCA_026284465.1 Erythroxylum citrifolium
GGAATCTAACTGGTATACCTTGCAAACATGTATACCGAATCATGGTACATAGGAAAGAAGAAATTGAAGAGTATGTTCATCCATGCTATCACAGACAGACTTTCTTGGACACCTATCAGTACTCTTTGAAGCCTGTTGAGGGAGAAAGGTTTTGGGAAAAGGCTTTTCATGGAGTTATTGATCCTCCTGAGTTGAGAAAAACAAATCCTGGTCGAAAAAAAAATAAGAGGGTGATGGAAGAATGGGAAGGAGTAGCTGGTACAAAATTATCCAGGAAAGGAGTGAGAGTGACTTGCAAAGAGTGTGCACAAAGAGGCCATAACTCCAGGACATGTCCACTGAAAAAAGCAAAGGTATGTTCTGATCTTAAGTTATACGTGTATTGTTTTCTACACGGTATAATTGTAAATACTATTTTCTTTATATAGGTTGCAAAAAGTCAGGAAAATGGTGGTGCTCCATCGGAGACGTACTTCAGTGTCCAAAGAGGAGCTTTTGTGTTGGCATCCTCAGATAATCCACCCCAGAGCGTAGCTGACAAAGCTATTGCAGATTATTCACAACAGTTGCCCACTCAAGAGAGTCAAGCTTAATTCAAATTGGTAATTTTAGAAGGATGGTTCTTAGTTGTTTTATATGCCTTGCCTACTAATTTTTGTTCATCTTTTCTGGGTTGCGATCTTGCTGTCTTGTGTTGTTGATGTCTGATCGATGAATGCTGCTGTGTTGTTGCTGTCTTGTGTTCATCTTTTATGCGTGTGTTGCTGCTGGGGTTCTAGATATAGGGAGGTGGATTCATGCAATTATCACCAAGGGATGCTCTTTCAGGAAGAAGGGAGATTGAGGTTTTCTTTATGATGGTGGTGGTTCATTTTGGAACTCAGTGTTTGATTTAACTATGGATTTTGGTTTCAGTGTAGTGGATTTTGCTATGGTTATATGATTATGTTAATAGATTAGTATTCCAATAGTATGTTCAACAAGGTTATGCTTCAATATTGGATTTTTTACTTTTTCCTGTTCTGGAGATTTGTCTTAAGTTTCATGTGTATGTTTTTCTCTTAGGTAGTTCTTTTCTTTTTTTAAATTGCCACATGCAAAACCCCTTACCTAGTTGATGCCTTGTTGGAATGCTTGGTAGCCATGTTTTAAGGTCTTGGCTGGGAAGATGAACATTTTGCCTATTCTGAAACATTTTAAGATCTTGGTTCATTAGCTTTATGTTCATCTAATCAGTTATTTTTCTATTACAGATTGTAGTAGTGTTGGTAATGTCTCGGTGCCTTTTTCCTTGGGTTATGAAATGGACAAAGTTTGATTTGATTTTGTTGCAAGGCTCAAGGGAGGAGTATTTCCCATGAACATAAGATTTAAGTGTTTTTATAAGCAGCTTCAGGTGTCATGCTAATTGTCATAGGTTGGGTGGCATGGTAATGCATCTGTTGGGTTTGATTATGTTTTCGAAAATGAGATAAGAACCATATTGGAGGTAATTTACAAGGATAAGAATCATAGTAATGCCTCCACGAACAGTGACTTGTATACTGAAGCTCTTGAGTTCATACTCCAGAGACAACATGGCTTTTCAACAGATATTTTCAACAGCTTTAAGGATAGTGATCAGAACTTCAGAGCATGTCTTCTTCCTATGCGTTCGACATAGTAAAATCGAAATTGAGCTGGGGAATTCCTCCCTTGAGCCAGCCAAACAGTCAATATGAGGGCAGAAATTCAGAGATAATGATGCAAAAGACAACATTAGGATATCATGTAGTTAAAGTAATCTCACCGAGAATTTTTAGTTTTGCTTGAAAGGTTTCGTCGCATTCACTAGGACAAGTACTTTCATTATTTGCTTAACAAACCGAGACAAATATTAAGAAAACAAAACAATTCATCTGCTATTTTTACAGAACTAATACAGTGAAGCACACTGTTCTTTTCTTTGGGAACTCTCAGTTAATTACAATAGAGACAGGAATACCTATAAAGTAAATCCTTTCCATGTGTTGGGACACCAGCCACTAAATATATAAACCAACTCCACAATTACAATAAACCAACTTGATATGATCATAGCAGCCATTGCACCAGGAATTCCCCAGCTCAGTTTGCTCACAAAGATCACAAATTATGTTCAAGAATGTTGCTGTTGTTTTATTTGATTAGAACAACAGCAACATTCTTGTTTTATTTCATTAGGGGTGTGAGTTTGTGAATTTCAGCAACTTAATTACATCAGAATTAAGTGAAGAAATGGTTAACACTAACACTGAGGCAATTGCAAATGTTAAAGACTTTAACAGAAGTGTTTGAGTCCTAATAATATAGTTGCTGTTCTGGGAAACTTGTTTCAACTTTCTTAGTCTTCTCTTCCGGTAAACTTGTTTCAACTTTCTTAGGCTTCTCTTCTGGTATGTCAATTTCTTTGATCTCGACGGTCTTCTCAATCTCAACATCATCAATTTCCTCATCCATTAATGGTTTAGGTGCTTCATCGCTTTGGGTACTAGAAATGACCTCTTGGCAAACACCAAACTCTCTGCAGATCTCTTCAGATCCAGAACCCTCTGTTTCAGGTGGGCTCGTCTCAATTTTACAAACAGTTTCTACACTAGCTGCCACTGATTCATCCAATACCTTGTCAGGCTCTGATTCTGCTTTCCTCAACTGAACTGAATTGCTTTCAACGACATTATCAGCTGGAAGATCTTCAACAAATTCTTGTGCAGATTCAACTGAATCTGATTTTGCCTTCCTCTGCTGTGAACGAGATTCAACATCTTTCTTCACATCAGATCTTGACTTCCTAATCTGAATTGGACTCTCGTTGTTTGCCTCAGATCTTACTTCTTGACCTGAATTGGGCTATTGTCAATCCCATCAACAGAAACACTAACCTCTTTCATTCCTTCAGATCTTCCGTTCGTCGGCTGAACTAGGCTCCCATCAACGGACCTGCTGAGCTCTTTATTCCCATCAACGGACCTGCTGAGATCTTTATTCCCATCAAACCTCCCTTTCCTCGCCTGAATTGAGCTCTTCTTGATCCCATCAGCAGAAACACTCAATTCTCTACACTGTTCTTCACAATTCTTTGTCTCAGTTTTGCCTTTCCTTATCTGCAATGGACCTTCAAAGTTTTCAGATTTCCAAGTCTTCCTCTTCCCAGTCGCAGCTACAGTAGAAGCAGTCAGGCTTCTCCTGACCCCCTTCTTCACACCAGAATCCGAACTCTCCTCGGCATTTTCTTCTCCATTAAACACCTTAACACCGCCTTTCACGTCATCTAACTTCATTCTACTCTCCCACACAGACCCTGCAACAACACTGCTCTTAACTCCAGCTCTCCTCCTACTCACATCCATCTCCTTTTAATCTTTTTCTGTCTACTGGGTCATGAGTGTCAATAATGGATACGAGTCTTTAAGCACAAGGAATGACGGTTGGTGGCTTGAGACTCATTGGGATTCCTTCACTTATGCAAAAGTAACCCAGAGAGAGAGAGAGAGAGAGGATTGCGTTGCAAGAGACAGGAGGTGGGGGTTTTCACTTCGCTTTGTTGGGTGTCACTGGACGTTAATGAAAAAAGTGAAAGGTGAAATCTTTGGTGAGGGTAAAATGATTAGAGTGCTAAAGATGAGACCTTTTGTTCTTGGAGGAGGTATTTATTCCTTCACTTTCGTGTCAAAGGATTCGTGTGAGCACTGTGACCGAGGTCGTCACTCTCCAAAGTCTTTAAGCCTCACATGCAAATGAAGATAATCGCTTAAATTCTCTTATTTTATCTATAGAATAAAAACCATACATATACAGCAAAGAGAAAGTTCTTGTCTGGTTCATCAGGTAAATGACACAGGACTTATGGTTATAAAACAACCTGCAAGTACCAGTTTGCAGAAGAGTGTGTATCATTCAAGCTCTTCCCTTTGCCTTTTTTTCCGATAAGAACATGTGGGTCAGAAAATAACAGGAGGGAGTGATAGATAAGTGATACCTTTTATTTTAGGTTAAACATACATAATTTTAATTTTATTTAAAAATAACTATAAAATATTTGTGATATAAACATTAAATAAGAACCAATAAAATATTATTAACACGAAAATTCAATCTAATTCTTAAATTTAACTTCAACTAATTAAATCTAATTCAAATTATTGCGTTAGTTCGTTATATTAGAAATATTAAATTGATTCACGTGCTTTCATTATTATTTTTAATAAAAAAGTCTAAGATAAATTGCTTTTCTAAAAAATTAAAATTTTTAAAAATTGAGAATTTTTCAAAAGTTATTTAAATCATGTGGCATTATGATTTATTCTTCGAATGTACGATGATTATGTCTGAGTGTTCATAATGGTTTGCAAATTATGTTCATCTATTTATGTATTTAAATTTGTATAAAGCATAATAATTAGGGTTAAGAAAATTAGATCACGTCGAATTAATCAAATTTAGACCGAACCCGGGTTTAAAAAGTCAATCCAAACCACTTGAACAAATTCAATAAATAATCTCATTTTAGTATAATTAATCAAAAGGGTGACTTGTTGATCATTAGCTTCTTTCCATCTCCTTCAATAATAAAATCTGTTTTGCCTCTTTTTGAGTGCTAAAGGGAATATGTTGTTTAATAATGCTCTTAACCTGCTTTTTCAAAGCACTTAAATTGATTGGATAAAATAAAGTTGAAAATATGAAAGAAAAGAGAAGAAGGTGACCATGTATGCTATTATATATGTTCATCTTTTCTTTATTTCTGGGGATAAACCTTAAGGTTTTAGTTTAATTTTTAGATCCTAACGTACAACAACAACAATAACATTTAGCGAGAATCCCGTTGAAACGTAGGATTTTGAAATATTCAGTAGTTGACAACCTTACCTTTATCAATAGAGAGTCTGTTTTTGATAATTTTTAAACCTTGCTCCATTCATTTCAAACAAAATCGACATATTTAATTAGAATCTAAGATGTTACAGTATCTACAACAGCTTCACCCTAAAAATAAGCAGAAAATGAGTTATCTTGAAACAACTTCAATTTTACATTATAGTTATAGGACATTATTTAAATAATTACAAATTATACAAGTGTAATTACAAGCAACACAAGCAAAGATGACATTGATCGGGCGAGATTGGGCTTGAGATATACAACCCAAATTTGAGTTTGATTGGACTTGGATGATCCAAAGTTCGATTGAGATTAGGTTTAGTCCAGTTCGAATATATTTTTTAATTTTTAATTTTAAAAAATAACATCGTTTTATTTAAAATAATGTCATTTTTATCTAAAATTTTTAAAATTGAGACCAAAATGAACCGAAAAGCCTTTAACCTAAAACTTGTAAATTTTAACAAAATTAATCTCGATCAAAAATTAAATCAATTCATATCGAACCTATTGGCTCTGGTCAAGGTATAAAAGGGCTCTAATGTCATGCTTAAATAATTATTACAAAGTACAATGAAAAATTGACAATAACGATAATGTGATATTTCTAACTATACATATCTTTCTAATAACTATTCTGAATTGTTTCAATTTATTTAGATTATTTTGATTGGCTAAGATGGATGGCAACTGTGCACTAATCCATATGACAATTAGTAGTAAGAGCAAACTCGACGGGTGAAAGATCTTATTCATTACTCCATTGTTTTCTGTGCTAATTTTGCATATCTACCTTGGAAAATGGAAATTCCACTACTTATATGAAAATTTTAACTAGTCAATTTATATTTACTTTAATAGTTTTTTATATTAAAAATTGGTAAATTTATTAATTGATTGATCGATTTTATAAACTAATCGTATTTTATAAAATAAAATATTCTAATTAATTTTTATTAAAATTCTCTTTTTTCGATTAAACTTTAAATTAAGGACAATTTCTTCCAATTTTTCTTAAATTTTTAAATTTTATTCAATCTTTAATCTGTTTTATTATGGGTTTATATCAGTTGAATCTTTTAAACCTTCAATCTCTAGTCTTACTAATTTAACTTTCAGTCCAAATTTTAAAATATTAAAATCAGGCGTTAAAATGTTCTTATTTGAGAAAATAACACACTATGAATTGCCGGAAATAACCACATTAGGGTATACAAAATGTGATTGAGATTTCATTTATGGGTTCATCATGTATTAAGAGCATGCCAATGTGAGATTTATTATATTATTTTCTGTAAACAATAATCGTATATTATATTATTCTTGTTTTAGAGGCAACATGACCAATCTCGTTGGATGTGCCCACGAAGGATAAAGACTAAACGGCAAGGGATTCATTGAACAACGAGTTCAATTATGCTTTAATATGAATCCAAAAACAATGAATAAATTATTGAATATATGTTTGTATAAAATAGTTTATAAGTTTAATATTAGGCTTGGTAATGGACTGAAAGGTTGTCTGGCTCGAAAATTAATGCCTTGGACCTAGCCGAGTTGGCAAATCAAATCCTCTGTTTCAGTTATTCTGTTTAATTAAATCTCATCCATATATTTATATGTGGTTCACGTAAATGTGTGGATAATATTTAATAGAACATGATAGGAACACTATAACCAGAACAAGAAATCTAATCCCTAAAAAATAATGTTTGAGCTTGTGTCTAAATCAAAACTCAATTGGTCTTGAAGCACATAATTTAATTATTTTTAAATAATTTTAAAAATAATGTCATTTTATTTAAAATGATATAATTTTTTATTTTTCAAACTTTTAACTAAAATTAAGCACAGAATGTCAAAAATTAAAAGAAAGTTTGAGCTCTACGCCTCTACCTAAAATTTAGTCAAATCGTATCGCATTTTAATAATTTCAATTTGGACTCAACCGAATCCAAACATAATTGCCAAGTCTATTTAACATTGTCAAAACTGACAAATGAAGGCCTTGACTTTTTGGTCTACTCCAAAACTTCACGCACATGTTTTGATTAAGTTAGTAAGGGACTCTTCTAGCTTAAGTGAGGTTGTGGGTTCGATCTGCTCTCATATATGCAGCCGTTTAAAATTTGAATCCAGAGCTTTGCCTCCCGCAAGGGACCTACCTGGCTCGAGCGGAGATTGGCCTGAATTTAAATGACTTAAAGATATCTTTCCATAATTAGGACCCTCCTAAATTACTTCGTGGAAAAAAAAAAAACTCAGGCAAACAAAATCAAACTTAGTGACTTAGTCTATTTAACATTGTCATAAATGACAAATGAAGGCCAAGACTTTTTGGTAGATTTATGTATATATATTTTTTACCGAACTCCGACCAACGCTTGCTTGATTCTTCAAAAGTAGGGTTAGGTCCCCAACATAACTGGCCAAGTTCTGCATTATCTTTGACAGCACCTACATTTCACCAAACGGGATCTCCTGGGATCCAAAGTTGAAACACAACTACACTTCCGAGTGGGTAAGAAGAGGGTGAATTGAAATGTCAACGCCGCCGCTTTTACTTGTAACGCACAAAAGTTAAGACAACTGATTGTTCAGACTTAGCTGATCTGTCCACCAGATCTCACAGGCTTCTACTGAGTCCTTTAGGCCGATAAGTGAATAGGGATGGAATTGATGATATTTGGGCCTACGATCAGCACGATCTGGATTGACCAAGTCTCAAGGTGGACTCAAGCTTGGGTTATTCAAGTTAGGTCCGGACTGACAATTATAATAAAAAAGACACTATTTTTTATTTTAAATTAAAAAATCAAATCAAATCAAATCGAACTAAGGTGAGTCAGGCTTAAGCTTGGGTTCGAGTCCTGCTGCCTTAGACCAGGTCAACCTTGGGCTCGAGTTTGGGTCTAGTCGGGCTTAGGTTTAAGCCTAACTACCTCAAGCCCGGTCAAGTTCAAGCTTGGGCTTGGTTACCCAGGGCTCAATTGGGCCTCAAGTTTGAGCCTGAACTAGGGCAAAAGTTGTTGGGTCCGGCCCGGTCTATTATTATTAAGAACAAATAGTTATGAACATTTTTCTTTTACTAAGTACGTTTTTGTACTGAAAAAATTCGTAGTGATTACATTGAATCATGCAATTTCTTATATATATATATATTAGCAATTAAATATAATTAATTAAGAATATTACAAAATTTTTAACAAATTTTTATTTTTTAATATTTTCAACAAACCAATCATAATAATAATCACTCCCTTATTTTAACAAACTATCATAATTATAATAATTATATTTATTTCTATTTTCGGTATATTCATTCTTATTTTTATTACCATTCTGTCTTGTTAATCAACCAAACCCTTAGCTTTAAGATGACAATAAATGCTGAGAAGAGCCGCAATGTTTTAAAAACCAAACTAACTTGATCAGTTTATAATAGTAAAAACTTTAATTTAGTTAATTTTTTTAGTTTTGCTTTTATTTTTTCAGTTTGATTTAGTTTAATAAATTTTATTTTTAAAAATCAAAAAATTAATTAATTAATTAGTACATTTTTATAAATTAAAATAAACCGTTAATGTTTATTTAATAATCTATTTTTAATTAAGATTTAAACTTTCAATAAATAAGGATAATTTTCTATTATTTTTAAATTTTAATTAATTTTATAATAATAAATTCTTAAACTTCTAATCTCGTGCCTTTTCAGATTAACTTTTAAATCTATTTTTTAAATGTTGGTTATCACTAAACCGTCTAAAAGGCCTTATGAAGGGTTAATATGCTAAATCACTTAACAACCGCCGTGCTCGACTTGGGCAATTCAGACACTTACCAACACGACATCTTACAAGACTTAGAAAGTGTGGTCGGTGTCCGTGTAACATGACTCTCGAGTTACGAAAACGTGTGAAAAAAATGTTTCACGTCTCTTTAGCATTTCACCCCATCTTAGTGTCAAACGCGAAAAAGGTGTGACCACAAAGCCATCATGTTTTTGTACTGCCTAACTCAATTTATGTAAAATACCACTTTTTTTTCTTCCTTTTTTAATGATCGAAAAGAATTAAAATTTTTAAATTTTTAATAAATGTAACAAAAATAATATTTTTATTAGTTAAAAATAAATCTGTGTATTTTTAAATTTTTAAATCCTACATTTCAACATAATGTATAGTTGTTATCATACTCGACTTTGGGTAAGGATAAAAAAAGCATCTGTCATAGTTTACTCTTAACTTGTCTCTATTTTATTTTATTTTATTTTTTACGGATGTCCATTCTTGATATCCAAAAAAAGCAAAAAGAGATAAATAGGGACTCTTCTTTTTGATTACCCGACGTGTCTTAAGAGAGTCTCAACTATGAGAAGGCACCCTTAAGTCATCTACACTCAGACTAATCCCTGCTCGAACCGGGTAGGTCCCTTACGAGAGGCAAAGCTCTAATCCCAAATTTTAAAGAGCTGCATACATAAGGGAGGTTTGAACTCACAACTTCACTTAAATCAGAAAAGCCCCTTACTAACTTACTTGCGCTTTGGGATTCTTTTTTTACTTTATCTATATCCTATAAAACTTTAAGAACAATCCTAAAAAACCAAATAACTCGACAACTCGGTTAAAACGATGTTAAATTAGAAGTCGTTTAGTTATACTTTTATTTTTTATTGTAATTTTTAATTTTTAGTTTCAGATTCTCTTATTTTGTTAAAAAAGAGGAAAAATTTGTTTGGTTGTTAATATTAATATAACAACGATAATAAATACAAATTAGATAAAACTTTAAAATAAATTATTTTTAATTAAGTAAATTTATTTTAATCTTTTATATATTTTATTTTATTAAAATAAATAATTTTAAAAATAAAATTTTATTTATAAATTAATATTTAATGTAAATATATGTTTAACTATTAAATCAAAAAATTTTAAAATGTATATATTTTGAAGACATTTTAAATTTAACTAAGTTTATTAATAATTATTAATTTAATTACAAAAATTAAATAAAATTATCAAGTAAAATGAAAATATTAATAATTAATTTAGTTAATTATATATATAATATTTAATTAAATTATTCATAGTTTTTTATTAATAATAAATATATTAGATAATTAAAAAATATATTTAATCCAAAAACAAAATCTTTTCACAGGTTCCCGACTCCGCCCATTGTTGTGGACATTCAACACGTAATGGAAATATAACCGGCATGGTGTACCCTACCATGTGTAAAATGGTGTGAATATAAATTCCGTCCACAATTGGCTGGAGATAAAAGACGGTCGAGTACTTTTGAGGTTTTGGGCAATTTAGAGCTTTAGCATAACGGACACAACACAACCACAGTAGAGTAGAAACCGTGTAGGCCTAGAAATCCAAGTCCCACGTTGGTCTGGACAGTGGAAGGTAAAATCCTATCCTCTGTCCAATTCTTTCCAATCTCACAGCCACAAAAGTGGAGTGGGGGGGCTCACATACTTCACATTCTTAACGGAAGGGACCACTGGGAAGTTTTTCTGAGGACCCTTTCGGAGGTTCTGCATTATTTTTCAATGGCTTGCAGAATTTCTGAATCTGTCTTCGTTTTCACGGTAATACCCTTTTCTCAGTCACTCCTTCCGTGATGAAAGATCCTTTCTTTTTGTGTGAATTTGATTTGGGTTGTCTGGTTTTTGTTCTCAGGGCGTCCATCAAAGGCCATCTGCTTGTCCAAAGCTTGGCTCTCATTTCTCTCCAGGTTTATTTATATCTGTTACTCTCTCTAATCTGGCTCAGGAGTTTCAGTTTTCTTTAGGTTTTACTTCATGTTCATTGACTTCTTTTGATATGATAACTGGATTATAAAGTTTTGTTTACTCGGCAGTTGGTCCATTTGTTTTGGTCGAGGTTCTCAGTTTCTTGAGCTGCATTGCAACGTTTGGTGGTGCATTTCTAGCTTCACGTCTCTTTGCAGGGAGTACCAGATGTACTAAATTAGTAGTTCACTGCTTAAGCAGAAAGTGCCCGAAGAGATATGCTTTATGAGCTTAGTGTAGTGTGTGGTTCTATTGACAAGTTCTGGAATTTGTTGTTCAGAGCTGCTTGTTACAAAAGATTCTAATTGGTATCCTGGAACAATCTTAATTGAAAAACTGAAACTTTGTACACAACTTCTGTGACGTTCGTTTACTTGCAATAGCCGAAATTTTCACCACTATTGTAAAATCTTGATAAGCCTTAATTTAGGCAAGAACTTGAGTCTTGATTCCTATGCATCTCTTATTATCTAAACATTTAGAAACAAATTTGATATTTTCATAACTTCAATGATACGAAAGATAAACCACTTTTTTGAAGGATTGTGCATTTTTATCCCAATTATCTCTGCTCGTCTTCAATTTATAACATTTTCTTCTGGATTGTGGGGAGCAAGAGGTTTTTTTTTTTTTGACTTCTGTTCTCGGGATAGCGAGATCTTATCCATGTTTTATAGAGAGCAGGCTTTTCTTTCTTGGTAGATAAAGCTGCTTGCAAAATTTTGACAGTACCATCTTATAATACTTCTTTTTGTAGACAGGCATCCAACGGTTAACATGGGACAGAGTTCTTCTCAAGGGAGGCAAACAAAGAAAATATGCAATTCCCTTAAAAAGAAATATAGCAGTCCATGAAGTGGCAGTACCAGTTTCACCACCTTCTACAGATAGCACTGAAAGCCGAAAACTGCTAGCCGAGAGTTATGGATTCACACAAATTGGTGAACCCCTTCCAGAGAATGTGACACTGAAGGACATCATGGATACCCTCCCAAAAACGGTAAATTTAACTGCTTCATGCATCCAAATTATCAGATGGTTTTGTTGCCCTAAGATAAGAGTTCTGTAAGTAAACTCCATTAATCTCTTATCCTTTTATTCTTTTGTAAACTTTGGTTTTCAGGTGTTTGAAATTGATGATCTAAAAGCGTGGCAGTCAGTTTTAATATCGATTTCTTCATACACGTTGGGCCTCTATATGATTGCAAAGGCTCCGTGGTACTTACTGCCCCTTGCTTGGGCATGGACCGGGACTGCAATAACTGGGGTAAGTTATTCACACTCCTGTTTTTGAAAATTTTCGGTTGATTCATCGTTTCTTACTGTAGTTGTTGCTCTATATAGATCTCCCTGAGTCTTTTGTGTCTAATTTTGTTTTCCCAATTTTGAAGTTCTTTGTTATAGGCCATGATTGCGCTCACAAGTCATTTTCAAAGAACAAACTGCTGGAAGACATTGTAGGAACTCTTGCCTTTCTGCCACTGATATACCCTTATGAGCCATGGAGATTTAAGCATGATAGGCATCACGCAAAAACAAACATGTATGTGTGAAATAAGATAATCGATTATTCTACAGAAGGAATCTGTTGGTTAATTTCGTTCCCTTTTTCTTAATAGGCAGATGGCTTCTAGACTATTCTAATACCTGCTCCTCATATACTCATAGGTTGGATGAAGATACAGCATGGCATCCTGTTGTGAAAGATGAGTTTGATTCATCACCTATTTTGCGTAAAGCAATCATATATGGATATGGTCCATTTCGGCCTTGGATGTCTATAGCTCACTGGTATCACACTACAAAGAGAACAATTGCATATACATTTTACACTTCCTGGTTTTCGTAGCCTTCTTAACGAAAGACATTCTTTTGCATAATGCTTACTAACAGGTTAATCTGGCACTTTGATCTGAAAAAATTCAGACCCAATGAAGTCAAAAGAGTGAAGATTAGCTTGGCATGTGTTTTTGCATTTATGGCAATTGGATGGCCATTGATTATCTATAAAACTGGGATTTTGGGATGGATCAAGTTTTGGCTGATGCCATGGTTGGGCTATCACTTCTGGGTAACACAACTTGCTACATAAAGTGCTCCGTAATTTTGAAGCTATGAATGCGCTATATTAGTCATTCCCACATTACATGTTTCATTTTTCCTTCAATTCCCTTCCTCCTCTGTGTTGAGGGGGAAGTTATTAGGCACATGCAGTTTTTGGTGTAGACAGATTCGCATATTTAAGGATAAAGTGGTATGCTCAGCTAGTTCAGGATAATGACACATTAGGACATGCTTTAACAACTTCATAAATTCACATCTTTCACCAGAGTTCAGTTAATGATTATTGATTGCTTCCTTTTCTGTGGATAGACTTTATGTCAGTCTGTTTATCTTGCAACTGATATTGTTGTTTTTCCTCAATTATAGATGAGTACCTTCACAATGGTACATCATACGGCTCCTCACATTCCCTTCAAGTCAGCATCTGAGTGGAATGCAGCTCGGGCGCAGCTTAATGGAACAGTTCATTGTGATTACCCTCGTTGGTAATAATTATTTTCTTGTGCGGATTCTCAAAATCTTCGCCCCTTTTATCAAATTTAGAGTTGCAGTGTACTGAGAGAGTGACTCAGATGATAATTCACAATTTTCCCATTTTAAGCTGCTCTAATACTAACACTTAGAAACTGCTTAGGTTTACATCTTCATGCATAGAACTTATCAAGTCGTGTGAATTTCCAATTTGCAACTGAAAAGAATTAGCAGGATGAGTTTTTTACTCTTAGGGAAAGAAAGTATAAATTTGGCATATATGTTTACTTGGTTTGGTAGATCTCCATGTGATAAGTCCTTGGCTTATAGGCTTTCTAGAATTCTTTTACTTAAGTCTCACAAGGTGGCATAACTAGCTCTGTTTTTGCTTCAATGCATTGGCTTCCAAGCTAATATATTAGTTGCTAATATGATTTGAGTGAAACTGGGCATTCTTTACCTTGCAGGATAGAGATACTGTGTCACAATATCAATGTCCACATCCCTCATCACGTTTCTTCAAGAATACCGAGCTATAATCTAAAAGCAGCTCATGAATCTCTTCAAGAGAATTGGGGAAGGGTACAAATTCTTGATATACTCTAAAAATTCGTTCCATTGGTATTGAACTGTCGTTTTGCATAGAACAGACAATGATCTTGGTTTATACCTTATTTATATCAACCTTCATTATTGAAGAACTTTAGAAATCCGCATCTTACTGATTTTAATTTTATGCATGCAGTATATGAATGAGGCAACATGGAATTGGCGTCTGATGAAGACAATAATGACAATGTGCCATGTCTATGATAAGGAACAGTATTATGTTCCTTTCGACGAGCTTGCCCCGCAAGAATCTCAACCAATTACATTTCTTAAGAGAGTGATGCCTGATTATGCTTGAACTTTCATTGGCTTGGTGGTTCAACCACTGTAATTTAAATACGAGGCCACACACAGCTACGGGGGGATCGGCCACCAGAAGGTATTATCAACCTTAAACTACGTTGCGGATCTCACGGAGGCTATTGGTTTTTTTCCTTTTTAAGCTATTATTTGTCATGGAATAGAAAAAGATTTTGATTTATGCACCATTCCAAGGTTTATAATGATGCATACAGAATTTTGGAACAAGTCTGTGAGTCTTAGTTATGACATGTATAATCTCCTTGACTCCAGTGGTTCAGCTTATTAGTTCCCAAGCAACAAAATAAAAATCTTGTTAGAGTCCATTTCGTAATTAGACTTCTGCTAACAGTATCTAAACTTGGATTCATAGAATTGGCATCTAGTGAAGATGATAATGATAGTACACCATGTTTACGATAAGGAGCAAAAATTCACATTGCTTGTGGCCGCTTGCCTTCAAACAATCTCAACCAATCACATTCCTTGGGCATGTTGTGCCTGCTTTTTCTTGAATTTTCTGTAAGTCATGGGGTCTACCATATTTTGGCCCTTTCTATCCTCTTTCGCGGTCAACTTTGGTATGCTATCACCATTTGCTCAGACAGTCTTATGATATAGTTTTAACCATTTCGTTTAACCAACAACCACTGACATCATCTTCTAGAATGGAAATTGTTTTTTAAAATGGAAATTGAAGGAAGCTTCCTGGAGATTCACTGTTAGGAGTCACTAGGTAAAAGCCAATCCAGACAGAGAAGAGATTGAAAGTTTGGATCTCTGTTAGTACAATTACTCGAGATGGCTTTGTCAGACAGAATTCAAGTCTGAAAATGGAGTCTATTTCTCATCAGAAACATCTTCTGCCATCTGATTATATATTGATAAGAATCGTCTGTTCAAAACATCTGAATATGATCTCTTATCTGCTGGATGTGTTTATGGTATAAAATAGGTGTCACTGAAATTGTGCTTACTAGTGTAGTAGATGTACAAGCTTTTAGACTCGTCCATTTAAACTAAATAAGTGAACTGAGTTTGGCTTGCTACACTTCTATAACTAGTAGCTTTGATTTTGTTCTAGTGGAGCTAATTTACTAGCTATTTCAGTTTGCCAACTTCACCATTAATTTATGATGGAGTAGTTAAGCAAATTCAATTGCTCACATGCATATAGCATCTCTCGCTGCCCCTCACTGACAGAACCGTACAAAAGCAAACATGGATTATGGTTGGTTCCTTCTGAACTTGCATATTGGGAAGTTGAATATAAGAGTTGGCAAGTGTCAGAAACACCTAAGTGGTGATGACATAAAGGCTGAAAGATTGGATTTTGATGCTGTGGGCATTATAGTCGACAGATATTATCAGCACAGCACATGGTCTTAGAAAAACATCTTAATGAGGTAAAAGCCCCACTCCAAACTTTATGTAAAGTTAAAGTAAATCTACTCCTCAAAGTGAGCTGCCTTCACACTAGGATCTCCTAAGAAGTTTCGTAGTTGTAACTGTTCACATGCACAATGAGAATCTCCATTCTTTTATGATCCCTCAAGAGGAAGAATCTGGGATGTGTTTCAAGTACAAGAGATTAGTCATGTAAAGAAGAGGTCAAAAGAGCCAAAATGTTAAGAAAGAGGGTCAAAAGAAGCATATGAAAGTGGAAAAGAATTCGAAAGTGGGCAAGTAGACCCCATAGGAAATTCTTCTGAGCAATCCTTGTTCATATTACTGTGGAAGGTTAAGATATGGCATTACAAGTAGTAAAGTTGCCTATTTCATTTCCATATGTGACTATAGGACTAACCACTGACATATTTCATTCTTAGTTACATCATAGTTAAAACTCTATACACAAAAAACTCTTAGGTTATCTTCTAACTTGGAGGTCAGGCTTTGGCCTTTAAGAGTGAACCAGTAAACCATTCTTATGAAAATGCAACTAAATATAACCAGGCAGGCCAAAACTTTAATCATACAACCGGAGGAGGCGGAGTCTCCCATACATCAAAGACATTTTCCTCGCTGTGAAGAGCAAACAACCGGTCGCCACCAATTGAAAAATCACAAATCGAACCTCCATAAGTACGTCGCAGCCTGGATGTTAATACCCAATCAGGACCACAAAACACAGATATGCAATCATCCATTGAAGAAAACAATTGCCCCTCGTGCAATGCCAGTTTTGGATAACAAGGTTCATCAGGCATTTTCCCTTTCATCAACCTACTCCTTGAACTCCACCTCACACTCCCCATATTCATCCTCAAATCCATGAACCCCAAATCCTCGTACTCATTCACCACACATATAGCATGATTACCTTCCATGGCTATTGCATCACGAACTCGCTTCTCGTCCACAGTAACTGTAGCTCCAATGTCAGACCAAGACCAAACCATCCTCTTTGCCCTGAAATCCAACAAGCTGATGTAACAATTGTCCTTCCTTGGAAACAGAGTAGCTACCAGTAAACAATTGCTTCCGTTCAGCCATTGTAACCTGTCAGCATCTCCTAGTGACCAACCAGGGCTCTCGTGGAAGAAATCTATCTGCTTTCCAGTGAGTTGATCCCACACACCAATGCCATACTCATTACTCCTTCCCTTACAGCTGCTAAAGATTCTATTATCACAAGTTGTACTCAACGCCCCAGCAGTGAAGCTCTTAGCTTGATTCTCATGCCAAACCTGAAACTTATGCCTCAACTCACCTGTGCTCCTGTTAAACAACCCCATTCCTCCATCTCCACGCCCCAATCTCTCACAAGCACTTACAAGCACATTCTCAGAATCAAGCCAAGCTGCATCGTTCACTCTTTGGTAATCAAGATTGATTGGTGGGTGCTCTTCCATCATCCAATCATAAACATGAACCATACTACCATGTGCTACACAACACCCACCATCAGGGCCTGCACGAATTGCTGTCCCATCTCCTGGTGCTCGGCCCGTAACGGACCTGCCATGGCGAAGTCTATTGCCGTCAAATGGACCCCATTTCGCTGATCTCACATGGTCCAATAGACCGTAAAATGAGGCCTCTCTGTAGAGGAGTCTTTCAGGGACGTGAGGAGGGATGTGGAAATCGCCGGTGCGTAGAAGATCGAGGAGGGCACTGAAACAGTCTGAGTTTCGATCAATGAAGAATTCACTGTCCGGGTTGGAGTCGTTATGGGGTTGTTTGAAGTTCCAATTGTCGTCAAACAACGCACCGAAAAAGGAGTTCCGACCAGCATGGGCTAAGGTTGTGGAGGTTGTTTCGAAGATTCTGCCTCCTACGTTGAACCTAATTCTGTCTTTGGGGACTTTCATGGCCCGATTTATGGAGAATTTGAAAGGTTTAGGAGATTCAAGAACGGACGAAACAGAAAATGTATTAGATTGAGGGTCTATGGAGAAAAACAAGGGAAAAGTGAATTTTCCATTGAAGGTCTAGACAGAAATTTCAGGGCAACGAGAAAAACAGTGAACGTCCTATATAGTTGCAGGAGATTGCGGGATTGTGTTTCATTAGAACATATTAAGGTTCAAAATCAAGGGACAAAACAAACGAAGAAGATGTTAAAGAAGGATCAGTACAGACAAAACACAAGAACGTGAAGAAAAAGGCCTGCTTTTTTTGAGTTTAAAACAAGTTCTGCAGATACCGGCGAGACTAAAACAGAGCAGAAACAGGGGACACCGATCAAACTACGACGAATTTGGACAACAGACTCAATTTTGAAATCTGGGTATTGAGGGGACTAGATTTTCGGAAATGGGTTTTGAATTTCGAAAGATTTTGGTTCGAACCAAACAGGGAATCGGTGCTTTTAGATTTCAAAAACATCAACTTTGATATTTCTCCTTCTCTCTATCCCTCGTAACATTTCTTTCTTCACGTTTTTCTCTCTCTTCTCACCGGTATTGCCCTCTCGCTGGACCAGCCATTGTTCGAACTTTATAACGAAAAAAAAGAGAAATGAAGCGGTAGGCTCCACATGGCTTTTGTTTCCCACCTTGTTTTCATACCGTTAAAACTATCAGATTTAAAGATTTGGTGAAGATCCAACGGTGGTTGTGAGAATGATGGGTGTGATTCGTGGTGGTTTAGATTGATCATGGCGGCCCCCTTATAGAAATTCTTTGTTGAATTGTTCAATTGGCTCCTCGTCAAGTCAACTGTCTTGGCCAAAGAGACGGGAGTAGAGTGAGAAAGGGCCTTGTGAGTTATTATCTTAGCTGTTTATATTCATTTATTTGCAGTAAAGAAAAAAACAGACACGACATTGCCTTGATCTTTAGTTCTTTTCATTGTTTATCTAGCAACAATAATAATAATATTTAGTAGAAATCCATCGGCGTGGAGGTTTAAAGGTTTATCAATACATATCTTTATGCCTAGTTTGATAGATAACTAATCAGCTATCTTTTAGTTGATTGGTTGTCTTCAACTGTTTAATTCTTTAAACAGCTACGAAATACACAACTTTAGGTCTCATTTGATAGACAACTTATCAATTATTTTTTTAGCTGATTGGTTGTCTTCAGCTGCTTGACTCTTCAAATAGTAAGTTGTTTAGAGATAGCAGATTCTCATAGCTGTTTAGAGAATAACAGATCCGATGGTTGATTTATGATAAACAGCCAAAAATGAAAACGCTCCTATAAGCCAAAATTTTAACTATCAAATGTCAATTTTACCCTTTAATTGAGGTTCTTAGATATCTACTTTTAGAAACATTGTTTGTTCTTATAATTGTTTTATACAGTTATAGGTTATAAATAAAATGTTGACCTTAAACGAAAATGAAAATAGAAAGAGTTACATAAAATTTTCATAGATGATTAAACAGTACAGATTAACATGACTTCTCTAAAATATAAATTCTTATAAAAATATTCAACGAAATACTAAGATATATAATATTCATACCCTTATAATTTTTTTAAAACCATGTCTTCATAAGTTATTTTACACATAAATAGTTAATACTGAACAACTAATTTTACCAAACATCTCTAACAAACAGCTAATACAATTCGTTGGTCAAATCAGCTGATATAATCAGCTATCAGCTAATAGCTGATAGAATTAACTAACAGTTAATGCAATCAAATGATTACCAAAAAGTACCTTACTATTAGCTAATAGAAAGACTGCTTTCAAATCCTTCATTATTCAAATAAGTTAAATGTGCAATTGTTGGATTTCTTTTCTTTCAAAATCATTATCTTAATACTAAAGCTTTAATATAATGATGATGAATCGGAAGTAACATAATTTAATAAATTCTATTAAAATAATATCATTTTAATCACATTCAATCCAATTTTAAATTATGTACAAACCAACTATCAAATTAGGGTTTGGTGTTTTCCTAACAATAAATAATAGTTATTGTCACTCTATTTATATTCTTTCCTTACCCATTGGTTGGTTCATTGATATGATCAATTTTGACCTTGAAATTAAGCAAATGGACCCATCAACATAGCTGCACCTAAAAAACATCATACATTGTGGAATTTGTATAATGTATTGAACAAATAAGAGAGAATTGGTCATTGATCTACATTTTAGGTACTAAGTAACACTCGTATGAATTAGATATTTTAAAACATAATTTGGATTACAAGACAAGGTAGGAATGTATTATGCGTACTTTTGTTACCTTAAACAAATATTCAGTATTAGGATATTTTAACCCTGTGCTACTTAGTCGGTTTCACATATTTATATGAATCTTATATAAATATGTGTATGAAATTTAATGACCTGAGTATGATCGTACTTTTGATTAGTTATGATTGAATGCGGCAGACAGGTGTTGCTTGGACGGTACATTATGACACTTGTTATGGTGCCATTTTCTACACCCCTCTGTTCATACTTTCAAGGCACCCTCACTTTGAGAAAAGCAAAATGTCTAATTTAGATGTCCCACTCTCACTTGCCTTAGTTTAAAAGAAATTCATAAATCTACGATTGGTATAATTAATTATTAAATTTTGTTTAAAATAAAATTATAGTATGAATTTGATATGATTATATTAGAGTGTCCCATATTACTTAGATATGAAAATGTTAAAGGATTTATAAGTAGTAAATGTCAACTATCAAAGCAACTAGTTCTAGTTATTTGCACAATGGTTGACCCAAGCCCAGTTCTTAATAGTTGACTCTATACTCTGCCCATATTAAAAATTCAATACGGTATCAGAGGAGGTTTGATTCGGATTATTAATTTTCCGGTTGTCGTCCGAATGTCTAGTCCCAGCGGACTGGTCCGGTTACCACTGCGTATATTTAAAGTGACAATTGGATGTCCAGCCCCAGTTGCACTTAAGGAAGAGTGTTAGAGTATCCTATATTGCCTAGACATGAAAATGATAAAGGATTTATAAATGGTAAGGGTCAACTATCAAAACAACTAGTTCTAGTTATTTGGACAATGATTGACCCAAGCTCAATTCTTAATAGTAGACTATACACTCTGCTCATATTAAAAATTCAATAGATTATAATTAATCTATTTTTAATTTTGATTTTATTGGTATTTTTTTACTTTATTACCATTTTTCAGATATCCATAAAGTAAAACTTTAATTTCACATAATTATTTTACAAATTCGTTTTAATTAATATCTATAAAATTTAATGCATCTAAATAATTTTGACGGTGATAGGAACTTCTTGTATTAATTAACAATTTTTTATTAATTTTTTTTATTATTATGTTGATGGGAAGTTTATAAGATGAATCACGAGAAAGTCTGTGCTTATTACCTTATATTAATCCATTAATCAGGTGGGAATAATTAATTGTGATTAGGGTTTAGCATGAGTGATTAGTCACCTAACCTAACTTCTATTTTACTCAAATGGTTGACTCTCTCATGATCATGGGTTTGATTTTTTCAACACTTTCACATTGTTGGTCTCCGTAACGCGTAGTCTAGGATTCAAATCTTCGTTTTCTTTCCTTTTTTCTCTCGAACCAAACAAAGATGGTTTCTTTGCTAGATACGTTTAAGCATGTAGAAATGGTCTCTGTGGACCATAAAAAAAGAAAGGTATGTTTAAATATTTATTAAAAAAGTGTGGTTGAGTGACAATGACTCATTCATTCTTAACCAAAGGTCAGGGGCTCAATTCTTGACTTTGGGTATAGAGTAGCCTTAAATCCTTGTGCCAGCTGTCCCATCCTGTGAGGTGCCTACAAACCAGCGAGGGGATTAGTCACTGGGTCTGTCGGTGGATACCCTGGTCTAAGACCAAAAAAAAATTCAATCAATTCGGTCGGTCCAGTTACAAAAATTTTGAACAGGTCAAATTTTTATTCGATTTATTTTAATAATTTTTATTATTAAAGTTGATTAAGTTATTAATTAATCGGTCAATTTTTATAAATTATTAAATACTTATGAACTACTGACAGGTTGATTCCATTAGGAAAATTTTTATAAATTAATAAATATAGTTAAGAATGAAAATGAATATTATCATTATAATTATGATAGTTGGTTAAGAGTAAGAAATGATTACCATTACCATTGATAGTGGTTATTTTGTAAAAAATATTAAGAAATAAAAATTTATTTATTGTAATTAATTAATTACAATATTATAATTAATTAATATACAATAATTAATTAATAACGTTATTTTAATACAATTGATTAAAATAACATTATTTTGATCAAGATAAAAAGAAATAATAGTAAATAATAAATTAAAAAAATAAAAAATATTGTTTTTTTCCTTACTTATAAATTGTATGAAAAAAATGGAGTTTTGCATACCCAAATCTTTCCTTTTTATTTACTTAAAATTTCCATGGCTAGTTCTGATTAATAACGCATTTTTTTATAAATTTATAAGTGAAATAAATTCTTTATTAAAATTTTAAAATTCGTCACGTTATAAAATTTAAAACAGTTTCTTAAATTTATAGGATAAAATAAATTTGTCTCGTAGCATAAAATAAATTTGTCCCGTATAATCATAACAAAATAATGTTATTTTAATAAATGATTAAAAAACTCATCCGATTTAGTCCGTTCAACTTTAAAATTCTTGAACTGTCTAACATTTCGGTTCGATTTACTTTAATAACTCTTGTAGTTAAAAACTAATCAATTTATTAATTATTCGGTCAATTTTTATTAATTAATAAGGTTTTATAGACTAAAATAAATCAGTTATTTTTATTTAATAATCTTTTTTCATTAAACTTTAAATTTTTTGGTGGGTAACAATAATCTCTTTCAATTGTATTTCAATTCTTCAATTTTATTCAATCTTTAATTAATTAACAATAATCTCTTTCAATTGAATTTTATTTCTTCAATTTTATTCAATATTTAGTCAATTTTATGACAATTTAATACTGATTTAATCTTTTAAATTTTAAACTGTTTATTCTAACAGGTTTAACTTTAAGTCTGGAATTTAAAATATTGATTGTAACAAACACATTTGGACAATTCCAATCATTTGGGAGCCGAATCCAACCCTGAAATGTCATCCCTACTCTAGCAGGGAATGTCTTTGTAGCTTGTTAACGAAGGAAACTTGCAAGGGACTAAGAAAATATGTGGTTGATTGTCACTGAACCACAGCTTCTTTTCAACAAAACGATCAAATTATTGTCTTTACTACTAATTTTCAAGATGATTTTATTACAAGTTATCTTAGAACTAAAGAGATTGTGTCTTGTTCTTTCAAGTTAGTTGTTATGTCTCTGGTTTAACCGGTAGAATTTGTTTTTTTGTACTTGCTTAATTCAAAGTCTCCTGTCTAGTTAGGAGTGTGAGACTTTTTCTTATTTTAATAATTTGGAGGATTGTAAGTCTAAAGTGAAACCAATAGGGGTTGCAATTGGGTCGGAGCCGGGCTAAGCCTGAGACAAATTCAACCAGCCGGGTTGAGTTGACTAAGTTTTAAATTTTTTAAACAAAACGACGTCATTTTATATTTTTAATTTTTTAAAAAAGTGGTTGGCTCGATCCGATTCATTGCTATCTCTAAAAAATATAATAAACTTAAAAATATTATTTAGATTAAATTCGTTATTTAGTTTTGAGTTGTTATTTTATTAAACATATTGTTTACGAGCTCTTACGGTGAAATAAAAGACACAAAGTTTTGGTGTACTTTACTTAAATTTACAAAATTTCCATAATCTTTAAAATTTTAGTTTTTTTTTATTTTCAATTTTTCAAGAAATACTATTCTTTAATACTTTCGTTAAAAAACAATCAAAAATATGTGATATAATTATTATATGATATGATGACCTAATTCAATTCTTAAACTTTAGGGATGGTAATGTCGAATAGATCCAAACTTTTTCTTTTTTTAACGTAAATTTAAAAACAATGTCATTTTTCAAAAAGGTCATAGCTTTGGATTAAGTTGCGCGGACCAAGCAACCTGAGTCCAAGCTTGAAAATTTTGAAAAATAAAGTCGAATCCAACTGGACCAAGGTCGAGATATATTGCCAAATTTATTAAACCTAACCTGAATTAATTAAATACAATTTAAAATAATTATTTATTCTATTTATATAAAATTATTAGTTTGAGTTAAATTTGATTAGTATGAGTTTGATTTAATACTTGTATAGATTGTTATGTTAGTAATATATGGTTGATCTACACGTAACATTCATATATTACGTGTTTTGTCATTATTTTTGAACGGAAATTTAAGAAAATAAAATTTATTGAAAATTAATATGAATAAAAAATTAAAATTTACTAAATCATATTTAAAAAATTATTTTTTTCCATTATTACATACATTCCATAATTTATTCAATACACATTAAAAAATGTTCACCTGGAAATTTCTTCATTATTAAAAACAAGTTAGTTGCGCTGCCCTATGAATCTGTGCAGAAGATGCCAAAATCCTGAGAGGCTAGGCAACAACCAAATTAGTTACGATGTCAATCAATCAAGTATTTATTTATGGAATGGTGCCTGAACTGGTTGAAAATGGACTACGTTGTTACTACGCAAACATTATATATACTTTCTTGCTGACACAAACCTTAAACTTGTTCATTTCTAGTTCTAGATAACTAACTGTTCCTGAATGAGATGAACCAAAGTAAGTGTAGAGTTGTTAACAGACAAGTTCCTACTATGACTCGGATTTGTTTCCCCATATTAGTCATGTAATATGCTTTATGTACTCTCTCCTTTTATATAAATGTACACAAAACAGACAAGTTCCTACTATGGTCATTTATGGGTTATAAAATTAGGCATGACATTTCTTCCGACCCAATTCGCTTTAGTTCCGACCAGTTTAAAGTTGATAAAATTAGTCCAACCTCTTACTATGGTCACTTGTAGATTCTAAGATTAGGTATAACATTAGTTTCAGTTTGGACTAATCCCAAGTTGATGAGATTAGTTCAAGTTGACAGGTTTTTTGGTTAACTTGCGAGCTTTTGGTCAAGTTTGAACTAGTCCAATGAGTACTAACTCATACTAGGGTCATTTATAAGTTCTACTGTTAGGCGTCGCACTTATGTTTTGACCCAACAAGATTTTTGGTAGAGATTGAACTTGTTTTAATTTACAAGCTTTTGGTCAAGTTTGAACCAGTCCAATGCGTGCTAACTCATACTAGGGTCATTTATAAGTTCTACTGTTAAGTATACCATTTGTGTTTTGACCCAATTTGCCACCTTATCTTTCTAAAGGATCTTTGAGACGTTGGTCTCGAGACACTTTTTGTAATTGTCTTCGTTGTAGTCCCTTTAACAAAAAGTTCTAAGTTAAAGAATTAATCCAAGTTGACAGGATTTAATATTCAGATTGATTTTTTTTAAATTTTTAAGGTTTTGTTCAGGGTTAAATTTTTTGAATCTAACCTAATTCGAAATCCCCGTAACATTGTTTTCATTTTTTTATTTGTCTTATTTTAATACAATAAGTTATATAACTTTTGAGATTCGTTTAACTTGTTCGGACTCGGGTTTGAACCATAAATTATGGATCTATTCGAGCCACGAGTGGGTTTCTTCTTTTGTGAGATTATAAGCTTATTTTATTTTTTCATTGATTCTACTAACTTATGGGCTTGTTTACTTATAATGACTTAAGAGCCTATTTGGTTTGATGTTAATTAATAGAATATAACGGAACGAAGCGGAATGAATCGGTTTATAATAGAATATAATGTAATATATTGAAAAGTTGTTTGGAATGGATGAAAAAGTTCATAATGTAACACAGTGAAATGTTGTTTGGAAGATGAATAAAGTGGAATGTAATGTATAATAAATGACTATTATACCCCAGATATTAAAATGGTTGTTACAAGAAGTTTAACGGTGTGATTTTAAAATAGAAATCATGTCCAATTAAAAAGTCACGGTTTAAGTCACAATCGTGACAAATCATTTTTATATTTTTATTTAAAAATATTAAACATTTTAATAAAAGTTTTATTATTTTATTAATTATATACACATTATTATTAATTATATAAAAATATTATTATTAATAAAAATTTTAATAAGATTTTATATTATATTATATGTGATTTATATTTAAGAATAATGTATTTATATTTTTATTTATATAGAAATATATACAAACAATTAAAGAATAATTTTTTTTATATTTTATAGTTTCATTAATAAAAATTTTATTAAATTTTATTTTATTATTAATTATATATAATTTATTATTAATAATGTAAAAATATTATTATTAGGGTAAGGATAAATAATATAAAACTATTACTGATTATATACAATTTTTGTGGACTGTAATAAATGAGTATGGAAAAAGAGAGGTTAGGGTTAGAAGAAATAATTGGTATTAAGAAAATTTATTAATGGTATATTAGGTAGTATGTATTTATTAGTTTACGTTCTATTAATTTTTTTTAAAAAAAGTTTACGTTCCTTCATAAATCTCTTGAATCGGAGGTTTCTTATTTTCACTGTTTACGATGGAATAAAACGTAACATGAAGTCTTCCGCTTCTATCCCGTTTTGTTCCATTCTATTACGAAGCTTTCAGTCACACTATGCAGTAAATATGGCAATAATTAATATCATTTTGCAGTAATTTAAGTCTAGTTATATGGGCTTAAATTCGATCGAATTTTGAAACGAATGCAAATTGAAAGCAATGAATATTATATTGAACCGAACCAAGCCAACCACTGAGTCTGACTACTCCATTGTCATCTCCAACAACAAGTTGCCTCAGGCACTTACCTGGTGATTAATGTTGATGAGATGGGGACCTGAGTCACCTGACCTGTGTGTGCTCACTCCTCTGATGGGTTATCAGCAAATTTAGGCCATTAACAGGCACACGCAGAGTTGGGTGATCCATTCATTGAAGGACTGCTGTGGTGGGTTACTCACTTCATCCACTTGCAGACTGATTGATAGTTGGTGATGCCAATGGCCCACCCACCCGGCCCAGCCAGTATGACAGCTTCTGTTGGGGCTCATGTTAGGTCCGACCCCAAGCAGTAGAGCTCAAGCTCGAGTTTGACTCAGATTTATCTTTTATTTTTTAAAATAGAAAAATAAAAAAATATTTTTTTTGTCATAAGAATTGGGTCTCGGGCCGGGTCAGATAATCTAAGCTTGTACTCAAAATTTTAAAATTGGACTCATAGCCCGATCAATCCATACTTGACTGTTAACTATCGGCCCGACCGGGTTCGGCCTCGAATGCCACATCTGCTGGTGTCCATATTTGGTATAATTTAAATAATATTTTTTAAAATTATAACTTAATCGAAAGTTGATAATAGTGTGAAAAAAATAAAGATTAAAATAATTAAAAATAATTAGAGGATGTTATTTAAGGTAAGTCCATCATGACAAATATCTTCCACGAATGCCAGGCTTCACCCTGCCCGATTCATACGACGTGGCGCGAAACGACAATTGTCAATACCTAAAACGCGTCTTACTTACTTATTCTAATTTTCTAAAGTTATTTTTCTCTTTTCAAAACTATTTTAAAAATACTATAATTAAATAAATATCATTTTTATTTTACATATACCTTTTAAATATCAATTCATTATTTAATTTTATAATTTATGTTTATTTTTATACAATAATTATTTGTTTATTTATATATTATTTTCTCTTACCTTAAATTTAGTATCATTCCTTACATTTTATATGCCGTAAGTTAAAAAAAAAATGTTTATTTGGTCAATTTTTATTCTATACTAAATTTAAGAATGGACCTTTATAAAAAAAAGCAAAATAAAAGTCTTTTATATCTCATAAAGAACTAAATTAGATAAGATAAAGGTTTTTTTTGTTACTTATTTTGTTCAGCACGACTCTCGTTAATTATTGTTGCTGTTATTGTTATAGAATTATATATTTTTGAACCTTTATAAATTTTTCATGAGTGAACTGTTCTTATGAATGTAATATTTTTAAAAACTATTTCTTTTTAAAATAAATATATATTTATTAATTAGTTTAATTGAAAATTTAAGCAAAATAATAAAATAAGGGTATATTTATGTAATAAAATATGATAGTTTTTTAAAATATTAACTATATAAAAATTTAGAAAATAAGTCAAATAAAAATAGAGTTAGAGTTAATCAACAAGACTAAAGTCCTAATTTAACAAGAAGTAGGAATTATTTTAAATATTTTTAATAACTCAAATTAATTTTTGTAAATAATTTCATGTAAGAAAGAACACTAAAGAGTAAAGACTAAAGTCCTAATGCAGCAGCAAGTAGGGTTTAATAGCAAGTGTGTTTCCCTGCCACTCATCTTTCTCCCGTTTCCGAGAGAAGGCCGTATACAATCAAACGCCCGATCGCTGTCTATCACTTTCTTCTTTCCACCACTAATCTTCTCTATCGAGAAAGAACAGGCAAAAGGGTATCCAAAGACGGTGGCTTTTTGGCTTTTTGGTTTTTCATTGCCATTTTCGATACGGAGTGATTTGAAACCGGTTCTGTTTTTATCGAATTGGTTCGGTGGTTTCTGTACAGATGGAATATCTTAGTAGCAACTCTGAGCTTAGGATCGGACTCTCTAATGGCGAGTTTGCCAACGAATCGTCCTCTATGAGACTCTCTTCTTCTGTTTCTGCTTCGTTGCGGAGAATAGAGTTCCATCCGGCGAGAAAACCGTTTTCTGTGTTCGAGAATAGATCGGATGATTTTCAGATTGAGACTCTAAACCCTGATTTTGGTCGGAAAAGACCGGACCAGGAGTTGAATCCTGGCCAGAGTTCGAAGAAGCCGGACGTGTCGGATATTGTGGAAAATGGGTTGGATCCTGAGTTCAATTTTGGTATTACTTTCAGGAGAATTGTGAGTTCTTTCTTTAAAGACTGTTTTTTAGTGGAGACTTGGAAGATTTTTCTTTTTTCTATATCGAGACGTTTTTCTATGCAGAAGTTTTGTTCTTTAAACTTATCCGCCGCATGATTATCCATTGAAAGGTTGTCTACTCTTTGCGATTGTTTTAGTTGATAAGACGTTCTTTTGCCTCTTTATATTGCTTTATTTTGTATGGGATCACCTACTGAGCTAGTTGATTTGAGTTTTGAATTGAACATTTTCAAATTATGATTCCTCTGGCTACTTTTGTTTATTTGACTCGGGCTTTCACGTTAATGGGAATTTGCTGTAATCTCTAGGTACTTAATATTATGGGTTTTATTATATGAATTTTCTTACATGTTTATTTCCCTTTTTCGAGGCATATAATGATAGTTGCATCCGTGAATAGTTTGATTTCAATTGCTTTCTTTTTGTCAAGTAATCTACCGATGCATTTGTTTTTTATGATCCAATTCTTTCTGTTGGCAATTACTTTAGTGGCTTCTTTGATTGGGTTATGTCATTTGGCAGTGCATTGTTCTATTTGGCTTATGAATATCTGGAGCTTGCTTATACGCGACCTTTCCAGTTGTTTATTCCCTATGGAATTTGTGAATTCATTTTCAGGGTGCTGGTTTAGAAAATCTTGGAAATACGTGTTTTCTCAATTCAGTGCTGCAGTGCCTGACATATACCGAGCCCTTGGCTGCATATTTGCAAAGTGGCAAGCATCAAAATTCCTGTGAGTATCTCTCATTTTTGTTTCGTCCACCTCTAGTATGCTTTATTCTGACATGCCGAATGGCACATATATTTGCATGCACACATCTGTGTAAGAGCTGTAGTTCCTGTATTCGGTTGTTTGTGTCCCCAATTAACTCTTTAACTAGTTCTTTATACAAGATTATGACTCAGTTAATAGAAATCATTACCAAATGGGGGCGGAGTTCAATAAAAATAAGTAAATAACAAGTTATTATGTCTGAGAAGTTTGGATCATAGTTAGACCTTTTTTTTCGGTAGGGTGACACCATTGTATTGCATGTGGCTCTTTATATCTGTACAGTGGTTAACTCTCAATTTTCAGGGTCAGGAATTTCTGTAAAAAATTGTGAAGGATCATTGTAGGGAGCGTCTCTTCAGAAAATTATCGAGTGATTTATTGATTTATGTAATTTAGCACTGACAAAAAAAAGTTTTGTTTCCCCCTTGGGGGGTTCCTATTAATGCTTATCTTGTATCATTTATTTACCTAATTAATGTTTATGCCTTATGGGGAACAATAATGTTTAGATCTTTAATGGTGATGTTTGTCTTTGTTGAGACATATAATCGGGTCTCAATCAGCAGTTGGGTAGGAAAAGGAAGGGTGGGCAAATCGGTAATTTGGAGAGATTTGTTGCTGAGTTTGTTAGT
>JANKOE010000205.1:1986116-2002250 GCA_026284465.1 Erythroxylum citrifolium
TAGGGATTTGTATTGAGGAGGTTGGCTAACCCTCGAAGTTTAGCCGATTACTATATCGAATACACTGAGTTTCTCTTCTTCCTCTATTCTTCTCAGTTTTTCTTGCTTTTTCTTTGCTTGAGTCTCTGGTTTTGTGATTGTTTGCTGGATTACTACTTGTTAGGATTTTGGGTCCTAACAGTCTTCTGCCTCTTTTGAAGATTTTATGTGATTGTTTTTGTTTCCATTCCCTTTGATTCTATTTATAGAATTACATAACCTTGTACGTGTCCATGTTTTGTTTAATGTAAATCAGTTATACTGATCAGTTTCACTATATTTTTGGCTTATTTATGAAGGCCATGTTGCTGGATTTTGTGCATTGTGTGCCATCCAGAAGCATGTTAGCCGTGCATTGCAATCAACTGGGAGGTCTCTAGTCCCAAAGGATCTGGTCTCTAACCTGCGATGTATCCTTCTAATATTTTACATGATTATTTCTGATCTTTATTATGCAGCTAGAACTTTTGTAGCCCAATTTTTTAAGTCATTTCTCATATGCACGACGCAGATTTATTATTTGAAAATCATTGAGATATTGGTTTCACTCTGTATTACTGCTTTTAAAAAATTTTCTTTTCTTATCCTTGGAGTAAACTGTAAATTGTTTAATACGCTATTTATTGATGGAGTTATTTCTGAAATGTGTTATTCCTTAGTTGTGCAGCTTCTAAAAGCTACTCCAAAGTCCTGATAAGCAGATTACTCTTTACAGTTTTTGTGTTTCGTGATTTGTTATTCTTGACCAAATATTAGGCATATCTCGGAATTTTAGAAATGCCAGACAGGAGGATGCACATGAATACATGGTGAATTTATTGGAATCAATGCATAGATGCTGCTTGCCTTCTGGAGTGCCCACGGAATCCCCCGCCGCTTATGAAAAGAGTTTGGTTCACAAAATCTTTGGTGGTCGCCTCTGTAGTCAGGTAACTTTTTGTCCTGATTTTCTAGCTATAATCTATCCAATTTGAATACCTGGACTTCAGAATAATGTTGGTAAACTTGTTTGATGACTAATGATGTCATTAGTTGGCGGGATTCATGTTAAATCTTAATTTTGGTACATTTTGCTTTCTTTGAAATTCATTTACTGAAAATTGACCTTAAAGTGGCCCTTTTCTGTTGGTTGGGTTTTAGAGATACATATTTCCTAAAAGTTAATTTTATTTTCTCTACACATGAATTTATATCTTTTTTCGTGGTAATATTTCAGGTCGAATGCCAGCAATGTTCCTTTTGCTCCAACAAATTTGATCCATTTTTGGATTTGAGCCTTGAAATAGTAAAGGCAGATACTTTGCCTGTTGCCCTTCGAAACTTTACTGCTGCAGAGCTGTTAGACGGAGGTGAGAAGCAATATCAATGCCAGAAATGCAAGCAGAAAGTGAGAGCTAAGAAAAGACTTAGTGTTCACAAGGCGCCTTATGTGCTTACCATCCATCTAAAGCGGTTTCATGCACATGATCCTGGGCGGAAAGTTGACAAGAAAGTTTCATTTGATCGTTCATTAGACATGAAACCATTTGTTAGTGGTTCCTACGTGAGTGATCTTCTTTTTCAATTATGTTAATTCTAGCATTAGATGTCTTCTCTTGGCATATTAAGCTTATACTGATTCTTCAATGAGTAGAACAAAATGAGGCCTTTCGCAAACACTTTACTCTCCCCTCCCCATCCCCTTCTCCTCCATTACATGTTATAGCCTACCTTATGGGATTTCTCGCTTTGTTGGGAATTTCTTGTTCGCATGATCTGCATGAACAATTTTTTAAAAAACTGGCTCAGTTTTGGGAACTTTTTTTTAGGGTATTAAGCTGGGGCAAGATGCAAATTGCTACATCAGCCAGTGCTTCACTTAACCATTTTTTCTGTTGGCACTGATGGGTGAATGAAATGATTTTTCATAATAATCAAAGATTATTCTTATTCTGGTGGATTTTACAGCTTGATTCTTAGCAGTCTTGTTGATCTGATGAGAATCTCTGCTCAATGTACAATCACAATGGGTCTCTATTACCATTTTTAAGAAGGCTTGGCCATGCTACTTAGAGTTTTGAAGTATAGATATTGGGATAATGCATTAGATCCTCGTCCCTGCAGATACTGGAACAATGTGTAAGATACTAAGTTTCCCTTTCTGCTTGGCAGGAAGGAGATTTAAAGTACAGCCTTTATGGGGTGTTGGTACATTATGGTCATAATACGCATTCTGGCCATTATGTTTGCTATGTCCGCACATCAAGTGGTATGTGGTACCTCCTCAATGACAATCAGGTCAGAAACCGTTGAATTTTTAATAATCTATGCATAGAATCCCAAATTAGCATGAGTGCAATTTTCAGTGCTATTCATTGGTAGAAGCTACTGATTATTTGATATAATTTGATGGAACAGGTTCGCCAAGTTAGTGAGAAGACTGTTCTAGAGCAAAAGGCTTATATGTTGTTTTATGTTCGTGATAGAAAGAACATTGCCCCAAGAAAGCCAGTTGATATTTTTCAGAAAGAAAATGTGAAAACCAATGTCAGCAATAACAGTGTGAATTCAGTTCTCAAGCAATTTTCTAAACAACTTGCAGATAATGGTTCCAATAGTGGAATAAATGCTGGAGTCTTTCCTGTTGCATATAACAAGGAGGCATTGATTCAGAGTTCAAACAAAATCCTTTCGAAAGAGGAACTATCCCTGCAGAATAACAGTGTCATTGTGGCTGCCTGCCCAGCTTCAAAACAAGACGTTGTGGGACCTACTCCAAGTGTAGGTTTGCTGAATAACGCATCCAAAGTGGATTCTTCCAAAAACCCACAGCAGGGAGAATGCTTCTCACCTTCAACTCCATCTCTAAATTACAATGACAATTCTAAAATTGAAAATGCTACTGAATCGACTGGAGCAAAGGCCAGTAACCATAGGGAGACCCCACAAAAGGTAACCAGATGTTTAATGCTGTAATGAGCAATGACACCCCTTTTATTTTTGATTTCTAACTTCTGGATATGTTATATATTCAGATTAATTCTATCTTAGACAGTGGTGCTCCAAGTGAAGTTTCACCTGGAGATTTATGTGGTAAAAAAGCAGTCAAGGCCCCAAAGGCAGCTGTATGCCAGGAATCCAATGTTCCAATATTGAATAAAACAGATTCTGTTATATTTCCATGTAAAAGTATTAATGAAAGGAGTGAGGTGATTACACATCTCTATTCTTCTTGAAATTTATGGATGAGATTCAGTCGGCCAAGTTTTAACATGCCTATTTTCCATGTTTAGGGTGGTCGTCCCGCCAATGACAGAGCTGCTGGGAATGCTCCAAGTGATCAGGTTGATAATTCTAATCAAGGAAGTGCACATGAACCAATGGAATCATCAACGGCTTTAGTTGTGTCAAATTTATGCTTACTTGGAAAAGCTTCTGATGGAACTGTTTGTAGAAAATTTAAACGAAAGTTTAAGAAGTGTCAAATCTCAAGAATCCATGTTGGTTTAAGTTTCTTTAGGGCATCCTTGGGACTACAGAAGAAGAAGAAACATAAGAGGAGCAAAAAATATTCTTTAGATACTCAGAATCTTCTTAAAGAACAGTTGTTGGATAATAATTGTGTTTCTTCAGAGGCAGGGCCATCTACATCCAAGAAATCCTCGACGTTGAACATGTCACCTTCAGAGGACACTCAGAGAAAGGGTCATGCATCTGATCTTAAACAAGTAACTGTTGTACAGAAGGTTGGTGATGACTCCCTTACAGATATCACTATCGGAGAAGTAACAGCAAGAAATAGTGACAATGGTGCTGTTCTGGCAACAAATAAGCAACAAAATATTTCTATCTCAAATTTTGTACCAACTCAGCAGGATGCAAGAAAACTGGATTATGCTAAAAATTGCAGCAGAGATGTCTCAGGGGAAGGAAGTATACCTACTCGAGATGTGCAAGAGCGAACTGGTAATGCCATCTGTCTACCCCGGTCATTTGTGTCACTTTGTCTTTTCACTTAGCTTCTGTTTGTTATTTCAAAATGAATACCTTGGTCAACATTTGTTATTCTTCAGTTTCACATTGCTAATCATTTTTCTTTGTCTTCCTTTCTAACAGTTGCATGCTGGGATGGTATTGAATTGCCTTCATCTGTTATATTAGAATCTAATGTTGCACAAAATTTCAGCACTGGCTATGTACCGGATGAGTGGTAAGCTCTTTTCCCTTTTTATAATTATCTTAAGATGAGTGGTAGGACTTGATTTGTTAAGGGAGCTATAAGCTTGTCTTCTATTGAAACTTAGTATAAAATGTTCTAGCCTTAGCTGGCATTTTCAATCTTATTATATCATGGCTAATTGATCACATTTTCCATCAGTTGTGTTCTCATGACTTGGGAGAATTTAGCTCGTTGCCTGTCTGCTTGTTAGGATTTTATTTTTTGGTTATAATCGCCCGCAATTCTTTGCTCTCCCAAAGCTTTTGTGTTATAAGGTTCACTCATGGGCAAAATGTTTCGAAAAGCTAGTCATACATAACATGAAAAGAGTATGATCACTTAAAAGGATGGATCAGTTTTGAGTGATTTGCATCAACATTGTGACAGACTTGTGCATTCCTAATCTTATGCAGGGATGAAGAATACGATCGGGGAAAGAGAAAGAAGGTTAGACAATTCAAGCACCAGTTTGGAGGTCCAAATCCTTTCCAGGAAATCACAACCAAAAAAGCACAACTTAAGAAAGCGAAGATTAACCGATCTAACTCTGCAAATCAACCATTCAGGATATGAATTTTCACATGTTTGATGACTGGCAATGATCTCTATATGTTCTATGTTGTATGTAGAAATATCTATTCTTTTTTTCCTGAGCCTAGCTAGAATTCTTGTAATGTCACAATTTTGTTTTGTTCTGTGGGTCTTTACATAATTGTTAGACCATTTTATCCACTTTGCAGAAGAATTGAGGCTGTAGTTGATTTGTGAACTGGATTCTGAATTGTTCCTAATATAAAGAGCAGAGAATTTGGTCCTTTATATGTTTTATACTTTTATTCAGTTGAAGATCTACATAGTGTGATTTAATCATTCTTTGATGGATTTGATTGGACTGTTGTTGGAGAGGAAAAGTGATGGAATTCCTGGAAAGTATGAAGGGGTTCCTTTTGAACTCCATGGAAGGAAGGTTCAAACATGAGCTTCTCTGAACAGGTTCTGATTCTGGGACAAACTCAAGAGCCCCATAGCACTTGAGATTTATCATGAACATATCTTAACTAAAAGTTGAAGGATGGCTCTCGTATCATGCATTTGTTGATTTAGTTGGTCGGCAGAGCATTTGCAATTAATATCCAGCAGGTTTAGCCTGAAAAAGACTTGGATTCAGGACCATTAAAGAAGATGTTGAAAAATGGATTCAGGACCAGCAGGTTTATTTGATGTTGAAAGATGTCAAGATCATATGACTATACCCTTTTAACTACACTACACATTCTGAAACATAGATTAAGGTAGCCATTGTTGCTGCATCCACCACAAGCTCTTCCCATTGCATTGAGATATTTATACAGTTGACTGTTACAATTTAGATCGAGTCAGATTTGAGTTTGAGTTTGAGAAAAATTTTGACAAACTTGAATTCTTGTTTGTTCTAATTTCAGTATATTAAAAAAACTCAAACTCTTAAACCCGTCATTTTTTTAATAATCAAACCACGAATTCTGTCAACTTTGGAACATATTACTAAAATCATATGACAGTTCTGCCTCTACTGTACTTCACGCTACCGCTATATCTGTTAATTATGAGCATTGTCTTAAAGAATAAGCTTTGCTGGCAAGAATAAGAATACTATAAAATAAATAAAGAGACAAGATCATAAACAACTCTATCGGTTGATTTTCTGATACTCGTGATTCTCAATCAATGCAAAATCATTTATCTGTGGTTTTCTTCTTATTTAATTCTCATCAATATAAAATCAAATCCAGCCTAAACAGGGTTGATAAATCTAATGTTTTTAAAATGGGACCGAAAGTTAAATCGATAAGACAAAAATTTTAAGGTTTAAAAGATTTAATCGGTACTAAATTGTCATAAAACTGGATAAAGATTAAGTACAATTAAAAATTTAAAATATGATGAAAGAGATTATTTTTATCAATAAGAATGACAATGGACTCGACCGGAGCCTATGCCCGGACACAATAGAGTCCTAATCAGGCCTAGCCGGTCGAGTCTAACATTTTATTTTTTTACATAAATTTCAAAGCACTGTCGTTTTGTCCATGCTCGTCAGGCCTCGGCGGGTCAGGCTTGGCCTGATTACCAAGTCAACTTATCAATTGAGGAATTTGAAATTTAACCGAAAAAATATATTGTTAAATAAAAATTGATCGATTTATTCTTGATTTATAGGAACTTATTAAATTAAAATTTGACCGATAAATTAACAAACTAATCAGATTTTAGCAATAGGAGTTATTAAAGTAAATCAAACCGAAAAGTTAAACGGTTCAAAGTTTTTACTATTTAATCAGTCGAATTCGTTGAATTTTTTAATCATTGGTTAAATCAATTGGTTTAAGAAAAAATAACGAGGGAGACTATAATTTAAATATATATATCTTATGACCCATTTCTCCATAAAGCACAAAAAAAAAACTGCAAAATTTGATTAGATTACTGTTAATAACACATTAAGAGGAAGCATCAGCTCCATTAACATAGAAAGGAGATTAAGAAAATTAGTAGGAGTCAATGAAGAAGAATCATTGAATGCCCCAACTAACAACACTGCAAAATTCATTCAGCAGAAAAAGTGGTTCTTTTTCTATTGCTTACTGTCTCCATTTATGAAGCTCAACGTCTGTCCACTCTAAAGAATCTTCTCTGTTTCTTAGATTGTCTTGTTCTCTGTTTTTTCTTTTTTTTGGTTAGTTCCCATCACCAACTTCACAGCTTCCATGTCTATTGTTTATGGACAAAAAATTGCAAAAAGTGAGGAGGCTGTTATGGGTGTTATGTTAGAAAAGTATAGCAGAAAGTCATGTTCTGCACTGCTTTAGTTTGGCTGTTAGCTTCTTCTAATCTGCAAATCCCAACAAAAGACTGTTTAACATTCTTCTGTTTTGGAATTCCAAAATTTTTACACTCCTCAAATCCTCCACTTTTTGGTGTTTTTGGCCTCAAAAGTTTTCGTCCTTCGTGGTCAATACTACAGCATCACAATTCAAGGTGGTGTGAACATGGAGTTGCATGAGATGGACCTAGAAAGATTTTGACGTATTTGTGGGGTTTTGATTCAATAGTTCTTTCTTTTTACCTCTTTGGTTTTCCTTGTTTGGTTCCAAGAGATAATGGGTTTGAGGGTCCTTTGCTTTATTATGGTTCTTGCTCTGTTCTTCAACCAATCTTTAGCTTCTCAACAACCCAACACAGATGGTTTCTTCGTGTCCGAGTTTTTCAAGAACATGGTTTCAGTCTTTACTGCACTCAACGACTTTGATGGTCCAGTTTGTTCATGGCGAGGAGTGACATGTGATGCCAACAAAGAACATGTCATTGAGTTAGTGGCTTCTGGTCTAGGCCTCTCTGGTAAAATTCCTGATAACACCATTGGTAAACTGAGCAAGCTTCAATCTTTGAATCTTGGAGACAATAAAATAACAGAGTTGTCCTCAGATTTATGGAGCTTAGGCTCTCTCAAGGTCCTCAACCTGTGTTCGAACCTGATTTCTGGGTCTCTCTCCAGCAACATTGACAATTTCGGTGTGCTCGAAACGCTTGATCTATCAGACAACCTTTTCACTGGCGAAATCCCGGCGACTATCAGTTCTCTGGCTAACTTGAGCTTTCTTAAACTCGATCGAAACGGGTTCGAGGGAAGCATTCCATTAGGAGTTACGAATTGCAAGTCATTGTCTTTCATGGATCTTTCAGGAAACAAGCTTAGTGGGTCTTTACCACTTGGTTTTGGAGCTGCATTTCCCAAACTTAAAAGCTTAAACCTTGCAGGAAATGAGATTTCTGGTCAAAGCTCAGATTTCTCACAGATGAACTCCATCACCAGCCTCAATATATCTGGGAATTCGTTTCAAGGTTCAATAATGGGAGTGTTTCAAGAAAATTTAGAGGTGGTGGACATAAGTAGGAACCAATTTCATGGTGACATTTCTCAGGTACATTTCAATTCTAGCGAGAATTGGTCCAGTTTGGTACATCTAGACGTCTCAGAGAACCAACTAAGTGGGGAAGTGTTGAGTCTTTTTAATCTCCAGAATCTCAAGTACCTCAACCTTGCGTTTAACAGATTTGTTAGCCACGAATTTCCTCCCACATATATGCTTAAGAGTTTAGAGTATCTTAACATGTCAAAAACCAATCTCACTGGTAATATTCCTGGTGAGTTAGATCAATTGACTGATTTGCATACACTTGATCTCTCTGAGAACCATCTTATTGGCCAAATCCCTGTATTAGGTGGCAAAAGCCTGCGGGTTCTTGATGTTTCACATAATAATTTAAGTGGAGAAATCCCAGGTTCTCTTGTAGAGAAACTTCCCTGGATGGAAAGATTCAACTTTTCCTACAACAACCTTACCCTTTGTGCTTCAAGGTTCACCCCTGAAACCCTCCAATCACTGTTTTCTGGATCAACAAACAGATGTCCAATTGCTGCAAATCCATTCAAAAGAAAATCTACCAACCACAAAGGACTGAAGCTAGCTTTGTTGCTAACAATGTCAATGGTCTGCTTGCTGATTGGTCTCCTGTTTCTAGCTTTTCGTTTCAGAAGGAAGTCCAGAAGGTGGGAAGTGAAGCAAACTTCATTTACAGAAGAACGGCATATCTCAGGCTCCTTCTCGTTCCAAACGGATTCTACGACATGGGTTGCTGATGTTAAGCATGCAACATCAGTCCCTGTGGTGATCTTTGAGAAACCACTGCTGAATAGCTCATTTGCTGACGTCTTATCTGCAACTTCTAATTTTGATAGAGGAACCCTTTTAGCTGAAGGGAAATTCGGGCCAGTTTACAGGGGATTTCTTCCTGGTGGGATTCATGTAGCTGTAAAGGTTTTGGTCCATGGATCCACATTGACTGATCAAGAAGTAGCAAGGGAGCTGGAGTATCTCGGTCGAATTAAGCACCCAAATCTTGTTCCATTGACAGGATACTGTTTAGCTGGGGATCAAAGAATTGCTATCTACCAGTACATGGAGAATGGGAACTTGCAAAACTTGCTCCATGATTTACCACTTGGGGTTCAAGCAACTGAAGATTGGAGCACTGATACGTGGGAAGAAAATGGCAATCAAGGATCTGGGAATGTTGGCTCTGAAGGTCTATTAACATGGAGATTTCGCCACAAGATCGCCCTCGGCACTGCTCGTGCTTTGGCATTCCTTCATCATGGCTGCTCACCACCAATTATACACAGGGATGTGAAAGCTAGTAGTGTTTATCTGGACTATAACTTGGAGCCAAGGTTATCTGATTCTGGACTGGCCAAGGTGTTTGGGAATGGCTTAGATGAAGAGATTGCTCGCGACTCGCCTGGTTACGTCCCTCCAGAGTTTTCTGACCCAGATAATGACTGCTTGACCACAAAGTCTGATGTATATTGCTTTGGAGTTGTTCTGTTTGAACTTATTACAGGGAAAAAACCAATTGAAGATGATTATCCTGATGAACAAGAAACAACTTTGGTTGGATGGGTTAGAGGACTGGTTAGAAGGAACCAAAGTTCCAGAGCTATTGATCCAAAGATACGTGATACAGGATCAGAATACGAAATGGAAGAGGCCCTCAAGATTGGATATCTGTGTACAGCTGATCTTCCAACAAAGCGACCAAGCATGCAACAAATAGTTGGACTTTTAAAAGATATTGAGCCAATAACTCATCAATGATGAGCAAACTGAAATGAAGAGCATCCCTTTGTTTTATTAACGCGTTATCAAGTTTTTTGTTTCCCTTTCCAGTCCAGGTAGTGAAGAAGGAGATTGTATATTATTCCTTGAAAAGTCTGGCTTCCACCCTCTTTCTGTTTTTCTCTTTTCATTGCATTTATAAAAGTTCTAATTTGTATAACAGGAGAGCTTATGCTTGGAAGCTATCATAACTTTTTCTTCCATGTCTTTTTAGTTATCATTTAATGAAAAGTTAGCAGCTTTTCAAAACATTTCAACTTCTTGCATCAGCAGCAATGTACTAGAAATAGAGCTTACGAGCTTTGGTAAATTCAGTTCGGTATGAGTTGTCTAGAATTTGGCCAAACTTCTTTACAGTTTGGGTCGTGCAAAATGGTCTGACTCATTACCATCTCTTAGATTCATCAACAATGTACTGAAACTAGAGCTTTCAACTGTACTCAAGGTTGATAAAACTAATTCTGACTCATTGCCATCTGTTAGATTCGTCAGCAATGTACTGGAACTAGAACTTAAGAGCTTTCAATTCCATTTAGAGTTCATAAAACTGATTCCATTCGAGTGGATTGAGTTTGAATATTGCTCCGACTCATTGTCTTCCTCGAGTAGAGTATTCGAACTTGAGCTTTTCTCCTCTGCTCGAGATTCACACTTTCTATATTCCGCTCACAAGTGACAGATGAAAAGTAAAGAACTGTTTTATTGCTGTAAGCAACTAACTAACGGTGCCTCTGGACGATGAACACCCGTGCGTACTCTAATGGGCAGGTTGAACGGTCACTGACATGGTGGTCCTACGGTTGCTGGTGCTAAAAAGAAAATGCCTTTAAAATGGAGATGGACGTGTGTCAGAACATAAATGGGTTCTTGGATTCCTACCTTAACAATGAAGACGACATGTGTTTGGTGTCAAGACATGCACAGGAAATTGTGTCCAACCACATTTGTGGCCATGATAGTAACTTCTGCAGATCTTTTGGTTTTAGAGTAGGGATTGGTGCTGTCTAGAGTATGGTGATTGGTCAGGTTGTGAAGCATCATTTGGACTCTTCTTGTTTCTTAGAACTTGTGATGAATCAGGAACAGAGATTTTCCAGACAGTTCTTAATAAGAAAAAGAAAGCTTATCTGATCATCTAACATTGTCATGTTCTAGCTGTGCCCATTTGCCGAAATCAGATATTCTATTTCGGTTATGATATTCTTATTATATTCTATTAAATTTTATCCACACATTTATATGAAACCTTACATAAATGTATGAATGAGATTTAATAAAACATCGTTAAAATAAATTAACTGAAAGTGAAATTTTGATGTGCATCTACTATGTCATCTTAGAATCTCATCCCAACTTGAGTTCGAGCTTGATCGAATGTAAATAATTCAGACTAAACTCGATTAAATATTTTTAAAATATTAAAAAATTAAAAAAATTAAAATAATGTTATTTTCATTTAAAAAATTGAGTTTTGGAATCTAAAATTCGAAATATTTAAAAAACTCCAAAATTTACCTAAAATTTGATTAATTCATATCAAATCGGTTAACTTCAAATTAGGTTAATATAGATCCATTCCTAAAGTTTGCTATAATAAACTTTGGATACCATGTGAATGAAAGTGAAATTGATCTTTCCAATGCCACCAATTGGTTGAAGTAATGAGTGTAGTGAGTCTCAAATGTCAGCACCATCATCATGCTCAAGAACTTAGAAGCCATGCCTAAAAAGCTTATGCTTTTCTCATTTCTTCTTCTTCATAACTTAAGAGACTTACATCATTGGACAGTGCTCATCAATGATAACTAAAGTCAGAAATATTCAGGCAATCATATCAAACTGTTGACAAATTAAAAAAAATGAAAAAACTATTTTATTCGAAAAGAGATCTTCTGAAATTAACAGTGTTTTTATTATATTTTATTATATTATATTTATATATTTATGTAAACCCAAATAAATATATAGATAAATTTTAATAGAACATAATTAGAATAAAATTTAATAAAACAGAGTAACTAAAACAAAAGATTTAATGTAAGATCTTCTGCTCCCTATATGTAAGCTCATAATAAATAAATGCAATATAAATACAATGTGTGGCTCATAATAAATGGCAAAAGGATAAGCATAGGCTAGATAATTTGATAATTTGATAAGGCGAGAAATAATGTATAAATCATTGTCATCATCATACTCCGAAGTCTCGTAATGAAGCAGAAGGGTTTAGGGAGTTTAATAGTACGCAATCTTACCTCAACATTGTAGAGAAGCTGTTTCCATTAGACTCATATGTATATATTACGGAATAATAGTGATGCAGGTTAAAAACGTAAATACGTAAAAACAGACAATATATATATATAAAGGCCAAAAATAAGGTTAAAGTCAATTAAAAAAAGGGAAAAGAATTAAATATGATTATTTTAAATTTTGGATAATTTAAAAATATTTTTATTTAAAATAATCTTGCAACCATAAGTATATTCGAATTATTCCTTTTTATTAGTGATATGAGCATCCTCTTTTTACCTTATATTCTTCCACTTTCAATTTAGTTTATTTTAATAAAATATATTTGTCTTTATAATAATATTTAATATTAGAGCCGTCTAAAATAAATTATAAGAAGTATGTAATAATTTATAAATTATATATTTTAAATAAATTATTTGATATCTTAACAATTTAAAATAAAGTAATAAAGTGCTTTAAAAAATATTTACAAATCTATACATATTTTTACTCTTAGTTAATTATTTTTTAAGATTAAAATAAGTTAGAACTTCTTATTGGAAATTTATAAATTTTTACATTACAAAATTAGTTTCAACATTTTAACTAAGAGAATATGAAGTGCCCTAAAATTTATATTCTTGTAATCCATGTTTGAAAAACAAGACCGGAAGTTAGACAGATAAGACAAAAAGTTTAAGATTTCAAAGGTTCAATCGACTAGATTAAATAAAATTAAATACTTTGAAATATATATTGAATAAAATTAAATAATTTAAAATATGATTGAAAAAGATTATTTTTGCCCAACAAAGAATTTGAAGTACAATTAAAAAGAGATTATTAAATAAAAATTAATTAATTAATTTAGTTTATAAGAATTAATTAATTTATAAAAATTGGCTGATTAATTAATAAATTTACTAGTTTTTAACAACAAGAGTTATTAAAGTAAATCGAACTAAAAAAATAAAAACTGAATCAAAAAGTTGAATGAATTAAAAATTTTACAATTAAACCAGCCTTAGGTTTTTTAATCATTGCTTGTAATATTTAAAATTTCAAACAATTTTTGAATTTAAAAATTTGTATGTCAGGAATCATGAAATTTGAAGATATGATATTTAAATATTTAATCTTCTTAAAAAAGACAAAGTATGAGAAATAAAATAAAAAAAATTAAAAAGGACAGAAGCAAAAAATACGTTATAAATCCAACGGCCAGGATTTATCTGAATTAATCAAGAATCTAAAGAATATAATACCCTATCAAGGTGGCTCCATAAAACTGGTAGTGACCTAGCAAGAAGAAAAAACTAAGTTGATTTTCTCTGGAAACAAACAGACAAAGACTGAGAAGACCGTAGAGAAAATGTCAGACGACGATCACCACTTCGAATCAAAGGCCGATGCTGGAGCATCCAAGACCTTTCCCCAGCAAGCTGGCGCAATTCGCAAGAATGGCTACATCGTCATCAAGAATCGTCCTTGCAAGGTACTGATTTCCTTCGTTTTCGGTTCATTTTGGTGCGTTCTAATTGAATTCCTATCTGGGTTTTTGTTCTTTTTATGAGTTCTCAATTAGGTCAATCTTTTTTTTCTCGGGATTGCTGATTCATGTTTATGATTGGCCTAGGAGTAGTTTTAAGAGGATTTTTGGTGGCTGCAATTTGCGTTATTTGAGGTTGAAATTGAAGTTGGATTGAGGTTTTCGTTTGGAAGTGCTGATGCGACGGATAGGTGCATGACGTATGTTATGTGAGTATAACTAAAGCTGTTGGATGTTCATTACAACCAAAAAGTGGATTTATAGCAATTCGTATATGAGTTTACATAACTCAGAGACAACTTTCTTAAAATCTCCACGTAGAGGGTGCGATTATGTAGTTGTGTTGATAGAAATTTGCATTTGCTGTGTAATTTGTTTGTCTATGCCCATCAGATTTGCTTCGGTAGGGTGTGCTCTTATGGGCTGGATCATTTGAAGAAGTTTCCTGATTTCTCTTACTTACTCCAACTTTCTTTTGCTTGGAACAGGTTGGTGAGGTTTCCACCTCAAAGACAGGCAAGCATGGACATGCTAAGTGCCACTTTGTCGGGATTGATATCTTCAATGGAAAAAAGCTCAAAGAAATTGTCCCTTCATCTCACAATTGTGATGTAATGCTATTTTTCTCACATATCTCTTCTTTTTTTACAATGTATTTTTGTTCTTGCAAAGGCTTGTTGGATTGCTATTCTTTTATTGATTCAGTTCTTTTTTCCAGGTTCCCCATCTTAACCGTATTGATTATCAGCTTATGGATATTGCTGAAGATGGATTTGTAAGTCACTGGTTTTGCCACTGACATATGCTTTCATAAAATCTTCAATTGAAAGAAAGTTTGAGGCCTCAAATGTAACCTCTTTATTCATGCAGCACATGTTTCCTCATGAGTCGCGTTGACTCCTATTCCACGGCATGAGCTTTGGAGTATGATAATATTCAACTATAAACTTGCATTTTTAATGTCATCCATCTTTTTCTATAAAAGTGGTAAACATTAGTGTTCTAGAGAATGTAAAACTGTGAAACTCTCTTTGAAACATTGAATGATGGGGTTTGGTATCAAATCAAGTACTTTGTTATTCTCATGTTGATACTAGTAGATATACACATATCTTTAATACAATTGATTTGGTTCAATCATCTTTCAGGTGAGTCTTTTAACTGAAAATGATAATACCAAGGATGACCTGAGGCTTCCCATCGACGAAAATCTGCTCACCCAAGTGTATACTGCCTTTTACCCTTCTCATACCTTCCCAGTTGCGATGCGTGTTTGTGCAAAAGTTTGAGGTTTGAGTCCTTTGTAATAATCTGATGAATTTGCTGCCCAAAGAACTGAAAATTTTGCAATGAATTTGTCTAATGTGTTAGATTAAAGATGGGTTTGCTGATGGAAAAGACCTTGTGGTGACTGTCATGTTTGCAATGGGGGGGGAACAGATTTGTACCCTTAAGGACATTGGTCCCAAAAATTGAACGAGGCAGATGCTGTAGCATTAGCTACTGCTGATGGCTATCAATGGATTCTACTATTCATGTGTACAAGAAACTGTTCTAAAAGACTTATTTTAGGCGTGTAAATTAAAACTTGTTTGAGGATTGTAATGTTGGATATGGAGGGAAATGGAGGAGCCGATTTCCTTATTGGGAAAAACTGTGTCCTCAACAAGATTTATATATACAATACAATTCCTATACAAAGAGTGTCTGTCACCAATACAAAGAGTGTATTTGTATGGATTTAGCATAATGTAGATCATTCCATGTGATTTTTAATATTGAAGCAAATTGATTTTTAAGTGGTTCAAGCTATTTGATTTTTAAGTGCGGTTCATTTGTGCGTTACATAAATCGGTAGTTTTCTTGTATATATATGTGCACAGAACTGCATAAACTAATAACATGATTTATATACATAGTATCTCATTAAACCACGGTAAGTTTTTTTTCCTAGATTAAACAACAATAAGCTAATAACATGATTTTACAATAGTTTTCATATATGTATGTATATATATACAGTATTGCATGAATTAGTAACGTAGTCAGTAAATGAATGACTTGAAAGTCACACACATATATATATACATATGAACTATATCGCATATAACACAATAGTTTTCATATATGTATATATGTATACAGTATTGCATAAGTTTTCATATATGTATATATATATACAGTATCGCATAAAACAACAGTAAATGAATTGAAAATTTCACTTATGTATATATGAACATAATTGCATATAAAATAATAGTTTTCATATACGTATATATAATTATAATTATAGTTATAATTATAATTATAATTATATGTTCTATGTTTTTTATTAGAGTTATAAACTTAATTTTTGTAGAATTAAATATCTAAAATCTAAATTCTTATAAGAATAT
>JANKOE010000205.1:2002350-2026965 GCA_026284465.1 Erythroxylum citrifolium
ATGGATATTCTTGGCAACTTCAGATGCTAAATTGGGTGATGCAGATTTAACCCATTCTTCATGATTTGATTTGAATTCATATCTAGAAAGCAACAAAACAAACCCAACTGTTACATGGACAGTGACCAAGGCTTCAAACCAATATTATGAATGCTGTACCAAAGCTCATACTGGTTCGGTATTAGTACAGTATAATACCAATATCGATCAATATTGTATATCATTTCAAATAATTTTTTAAATTAATCTCTCAAATATAATTAAAATTTAGTCCCCAAATACAAAACTTATCTTTTAGAAGATATATAACGTTCTTTTAAGGATCTTAACATTAACAACTTGAATAATTAAGAATTTTTATTAGCAGTCAATATTAAATAGTTAAATACTTTTTATTTATTTAATAATAAAATTAGATTATAAAAAATAAAACTTCATATGTTATAAAAATGGGAATAAATTAAATAAATAATTAATTAATTTTTATAAAAATTTAAAAGCAAAAATAGAAAAGTAAAAATAAGGGTGGGCCCTTAGTAATTATACCCCTATTTTATTCTATTTATTTATTACACCCAAATTAAATCTACATGCCTATGTTATATACTTAAAACGGATAAATACTGACAAATAAATAAGGAAAGTTTGATAAATAAATTAAACATAAATATTAAAATTAAAAAGAAATATAAAAAATTTGAAGGATAAAAGTATTTTAAAGGATAAAAAGCAGCCAATAAACATTTAATATAGAGATCAAGTTCTTAAAAAAAATTCAAAGTACAGCTTGTACCAATTTTGGTACTAGTATGATGTAGTACCAGTACTCGTTAATACCAGATAACATCATGCATTAATTTTTGCAAAATTATAGAATAATTCCTCAATATATAATTAAATTAGTTCATATTATAATTAAAATTGAAAAAAATTTAAAATGTTGATTTAATAACTCAAAATTAACATAAGAAATAAGAAATTATGTTTTAGACATAAAAACTATTTTTTAAGAATAATTCTATGTTTCAAAAATTTAGACATAAAAGGATTTTTTTTAATTTAACCTTTCAATTTTTTTTAAGTTAAAATTTGACCTAGTATTTTTTATATTTTGGCGTATTGGCCAATATCGGCTGCTACAACCAAAAATTCTCTCGTACAACCTATTACAGTGCAAAGCAAATTTGTACTAGTTTTTGCTAGATATGATACGATACGATATTCGTATCATTGCTTCATTCTAAATGCATAAGTTGGAGATTGTCCTAGTCAAGGGTGAGAATGACAAAAGAATCAATTAATGGTCCAACGAAAAAGCTTAAGAAGAAGAAGAAGTTTGAATTGACAAGAAAGAACCAAGTATGTAGAAATTAAGAACATGTATATCTTAGTATAAACATTCAGCATAACACAATATTCTTCATACTACACCTCATTTGATTCTTATAAAGCAACATCAATATTATTGTTGTTTATAATTACATAATAAACCAATTAACTAGTGTATACTCCTGGCATTCACAAATATGATTTCATCTTCTAGTTTCTAATGATTAGCACCTCAATTCCTAGCACCCTTGGACCTTAACACTCAACAAGTCTCAGAGAGAAGAATGATATTAAAAATTCTTAATTCAGACGAAAGCATGATGTTAGAATATCATTCTTGCTTACAACTACAATATTAACTAGTTGACTTGCACATATATATTTCCTTCAAAAATATGATTCAAATTGAAGTGTCTAATGACAAACAACTCAATTGGATTCAGTCCCTGTAGACAAATATGTTACTAGGAACTTAACTAGAAATGTTCACTAGACTCAAACTCACAACAAAAGATAGAAAAGACTAAGAAAATGGGGAGATGCAATGATCCATGGAACTTGTTCTTCCAAACATAGTAATTTAACTTACAGTTGTGAAGTACCTTTGCAGTGAAATCATCACTGAAGACAAAGCTTTTAAAGCAGATGTTCCATTTTGCATTTTGGTAGAGTTTTCATGAAACCCTTTTAGACTTGAAACATTTTTTGCAATATGCTCACTGAGATTTATATGCTTTGGATGCTCATCTGCGCAATCGACAAACTATATATCAACTTCAACACGAATACAATGGCAGCACCTTTACGTTATTATCAACAAATCAATAGCATTCAATCGTCAAGTGAAAAAGGAACACTGAAAGTGACAAGATATCAATCGTCAAGCAAGTAACAATAGTAGGTAAAGGATGAAAAATGCAAATTTGAGGCAACTTACATCCAGAGAGCTTTTCAATTACTTTGGTAATAACAGAAAAAGTCTTGTGCTGGGGAACCTTATAAAACTGAAAGAGATCATCAGCAAAGAGAAGACATTTGGTCCTTCTAGGTTCTACAACATTAAGCTGAAGTATAGTGCATCCAACTTGGTGTAATATAGAGGGATCACGCGCAAACCATCCTGAAAGGTTGCTGATGATAAACAAGTAACCAAGGAAGGATATAAAAGGTACAGCTGGAACAACATAAATTGAGCGAGTCTCAACAAAAAAAGCAATAGGCAAGTAGCATTGCAAGGAGAAATAGGAATTGCAAAGGCCTAAATACTCTTCCAACAAGATTTCTAAACCCATCATAAGCAGCAAGGTCAAAAAATCAATGATACCAGTAGACATGTAACATCAAGAAGTTAGCGTTTAAGAGGTCAATCAATTCTCCAAGTTCCAACTCTACTTGTCAAAACCTTTCCATTTTATAGGTAAGATGAGTAAAAGGTAGATTTCAGACTTGGCTGCGTCACACCTAATTGAAGATGCCCATTGACATTACTAATCTAGAAATTCAATAGTGACTTGTATTCTTGAGCTAGCGGCATTTAAGGTGTAGTGAGTAGTGTTGTTTGGCTAACAAACATGTGGAATGTATCGAGCACACTCGTTTGGAGAACAAATATTATTATTGCCCACAAAGGCATTATGGGCTCACAATTTTCTATAGCAGAAGCGTAAAATCTTGACTATTTGGTAAGTTAAAAGAACAAAAAAATGGTTATTTCCTAAAGCCCTACTCAAGGGGCTCACACCTCCTCGTGAAACCAACAAAAGGTAGCATCAATTCAACTTCAACACACCCAAAAAGTTTGACAATTGCCTAAAACAACTAACTAAAATCAAGATAAATGTAGATAGTTTCCATACAAGTAAAGAGTATGCCATGATCATCAATACTATACTAGAAGATCAAACAATAGAGAGTCATCTAAAGATGCATAGACTTTTGTCCTAGAATGTGCACATGTAGTTTGGCCAAATCTATAACATGGTTATGTAGCTTGGCCAAATCTAAGGAGATACTTCTATCAATGTTACCTTTAACATGGATTGTCCTCGAAAATAAACACTGGGAGTGATATTAAGAGAATTCGTACTTAATATAAGATGACTTCTTTCTTTAGTTTTTCATTTTTCTGTTTATGTTCATTCTCACAAGCAAGGAACTAGACACCCCTATTTTCAGTAGGGGCCACATACTCAACTCCTCAACTTCAAAAGGAAAATTATGGATAGATCAAGAAAACCATCAACCATGTTCATTGACTTGCAATTATAGATGTGGCATTTCCAGTCCTGGTAGCATATCTATGCAACATCTTGTCAAGGCATAAGCATAAAATTTGAGCTCGTCAACCAATCACTCCCTTGAATTGTAGCAAGCACAAGTAGAAAGCTAAGTGGAATAGCTAATCGACATGAACAGCTTTGCTCCCTAATACAACATATATGATTATTTTATTACATACCAGCAGTATCTAAACTTTGTGAAATTGGAAGAACACCAACTGTAGATACAGCCCCATGAGACGACCGATACCCAAAAATACCAGTAAACGCTACTGGAATTCTTATGCATCCAACTGTATAAATACTTGTACACCACAAAATAACAATAAGAATGTTATATCTATATTTTCAGCAGCAAAGAACATATACTGGCGTCTATAATAATCATACCAACAAAATTAAATATCCATCCGCAATCTGATCATTGAAGAGTTACAAGGAAGGAGATACCTAAAGCAAAATCAACAAGCTGAGCAGCAACAGCCACAGCTGAACCACTAGAAGAACCTCCAGGAACACAAGATGGCGCTTTGGGGTTTATAGGAGTTCCGTAATGCTTACTCTCTCCGGTTATCCTGAAAACCAAATAAAATAGTTTGATCTTTTCAATCTTTGAGAGAGAGATGAGTAAACAACATAAAACATATTTACCCAAATCCCAATTCGTCCATAACAGTCTTGCCAATGCAAGAAGCCCCATTCTTCAACAAGGCGGTCACAACAACTGCCATCTTTTCAGCATTTTCATGACTTTTCTTCCATGCCGGACTCCCAAAACTCGTCACATGATCCTTCACTTCAAATCTAATCCAAACCCAAAAAGAAATTAAAAAAAATAACAACTTTCATATCATATCGAAATGGAAAATGACATAAGAGAAGAAGAAGAATAGTACATGTCCTTAATAGCAAAAGAAAGGTTGGACAGGGATTGCTTGGCGGCAGGAGGGGGAGGCTGAGGGAATGGAAGTATCTCGAACCTTTCGACGAAGGCCCCGAAATCGGCTCTATTCGATTTCAGCCTCCTTCGCCGCCGCGTCTCCGCCAGCACGACGATTCCGGCTACCGTAACACCGATGAGGACCCACACCTTCGGGTTAGAGGCGTTGGATCTGAACACGTCCAGTGACTTTGGCATAGTTTAAGCAAAGAAGGGCTTCGGAGAATGGTTTAAGGAGGGTTTTAGAAGGAAGAAACGGCGCAGGGGAATTTTGATCGCTTTGTCATGTTAACTTGGCATGTGGCTATCGTGCGCCGAGGTTTACGGTTGAGGTTAAGGTTAAGGAGGTAGTCTCATAAATGCGTGATGATTACGCGCGAATCAGCTTCTGGCTGCTTCTTCAGAGCGTTCTTGTCTTGTTGAGTAGCGGCAGCAAAGCATGCTAATCTTTTTAAATTTTTTAGAAAAGATAAAGGGGGTGTTTGGTTGTTGGCTGATCAGCCAAAAAATGGCTGATTGACTCAAATGAGCGGATTGACTTTATAGAAAAGCTGTTTAAGGTGTTTGGTTATTAGCTGATTGGGTTGGCTTATTCAACCCAATCAGCTGATATTGAATAAGCTGGTCTGAGGAGCGTTTTAATGAATCAGCTGATATTTTTATTTTTATTGTCGATTATGCCCTCATTTCTTCGACACTTTCCTCGCGTCTCTCCCATTTCTTGGTTCTCACTTCTCATGGTGAAACCAGATCAGGCAACGCTAGAGCCTCCACTAGGACTTCGTCTGCGACTCCGACGTCTGGTCCGATATTGTCGTTGTTGAGGCAGCACTTGGTCATCAAGAATCGTCCTTGCAAGGTACTGCTTTCCTTCGTTTTCGGTTCATTTTGGTGTGTTCTAATTGAATTCCTATCTGGGTTGTTGTTCTTTTTATGAATTCTCATGGGTCAATCTTTTTTTTTGGGATTGCTGATTCATGTTTATGATTGGCCTAGGAGTAGTTTTAAGAGGATTTTTGGTGGCTGCAATTTGCGTTGTTTTGTTTGTCGGTATTGAGGAAAAGTTGGAATTGGTGCTAATGCTGTGTATTGGTGGAAATTTGTAATCTTTGATCATTCGATATTTGGAAAATTTGGTCTTAATGTTGGTTCTTTATGTTGAGATTTGCGTTACGAGGACTTCTGCGTGTTTATACTGTAATCTGGGAAGTGTGTGCGTCCCTTTGGTTTCGTGAACAACTTATGGTGGTTTTGGATGTTGATGGTGGAGTTAATTTAAATCCCTGTTGTGACAATCTAATTTAATGAGTTTTCTCAAGTTAAGATCCTAAACTTCTGAGATTCACATAGAGTACGTGCGGCTGTCAACAAATCTTTACTGTGTGTGCTGTAGTATACGCTTTCTTAAGCTCAATTGGTCTAAGTTAGACCCCAAACAAAGACTATCTCCTTTTTACATTGGTAATCCAAATAAGACATTTGAAATTGAAGTTGGATTGAGGTTTTCGTTTGGAAGTGCTGATGTGACGGATAGGTGCATGCCATACTTTCTGTGAGTATAACTAAAGCTGTTGGATGTTCATTACAGCCAAAAAGTGGATTTATAGCAATTCGTATATGAGTTTACATAACTCAGAGACAAATTTCTTAAAATCTCCACGTAGAGGGTACGATTATGTAGTTGTGTTTATAGAAATTTGCATTTGCTGTGTAATTTGTTTGTCTATGCCCATCAGATTTGCTTCTGTAGGGTGTGCTCTTATGGGCTGGATCACTTGAAGAAGTTTCCTGATTTCCCTTACTTACTCCAACTTTCTTTTGCCTGGAACAGGTTGTTGAGGTTTCCACCTCAAAGACAGGCAAGCATGGACATGCTAAGTGCCACTTTGTAGGGATTGATATCTTCAATGGGAAAAAGCTGGAAGATATTGTCCCTTCTTCTCACAATTGTGATGTAATGCTATTTTCCACTTATATCTCTTCTTCTTTTTTTAATATGTATTTTTTGTTCTTGCAAAGGCTCGTTGGATTGCTATTCTTTTATTGATTCAGTTCTTTTTTCCAGGTTCCCCATGTTAACCGTACTGATTATCAGCTTATTGATATCTCTGAAGATGGATTTGTAAGTTATTAGTTTTGCCACCTGAAATATTCTTTCATAAAATCTTCAATTGAAACAAAGTTTGAGGCCTCGAATGTAACCTCTTTATTCATACAGCACATGTTCCCTCATGAGTCGCGCTGACTCCTATTCCACGGCATGAGCTTTGGAGTATGATAGTATTCAACTACAAACTTGCATTTTTAATGTCATCCATCTTTTTCTATAAAAGTGGTAAACATTAATGTTCTAGAGAATGTAAAACTGTGAAACTTTCTTCTAAACACTGAATGATGGGGTTTGGTATCAAATCAAGTACTTTGTTATTCTCATGTTGATACTAGTAGATATACAAATATCTTTAATACAATTGATTTGGTTCAATCATCTTTCAGGTGAGTCTTTTAACTGAAAATGGTAACACCAAGGATGACCTGAGGCTTCCCACCGACGAAAATCTGCTCACCCAGGTGTGTACCGCCTTTTACCCTTCTCATACCTTCCCAGTTGCGATGTGTGTTTGTGCAAAAGTTTGAGGTTTGAGTCCTTTGTAATAGTCTGATGAATTTGCTGGCCAAAGAACTGAAAATTTTCTCATGAATTTGTCTAATGTGTTAGATTAAAGATGGGTTTGCTGATGGGAAAGACCTTGTGGTGACTGTCATGTCTGCAATGGGGGAAGAACAGATTTGTACCCTTAAGGACATTGGTCCCAAAAATTGAATGTGATGATGCTGTAGCATTAGCTACTGCTGATGGCTAACAATGGATTCTACTATGCATGTGTACAAGAAACTGTTCTAAAAGACTTATTTTAGGCGTGTAAGTTAAAACTTGTTTGAGGATTGTAATGTTGGAGATGGAGGGAAATGGACGAGCCGATTTCCTTATTGGGAAAAACTCTGTGTCCTCAACAAGATTTATATATGCAATAAAATTCCTATCACCTAATTTTTGTGTTGCTTTGTGATGAATAAAGGTATGTGACATGTTTTTAAGTTTAGCTTCAATCATACCTAAACTCAAACTTGAATTCTAGTCGAGCAAGAATCGAGATTAAAATAATGTCATTTTGTTTAACCGATATAAACTATTTCTGATTATCTAAACTCGATCTTTAGATCCGAATTTTAGTCGATTAGATTAAATTTATAAATTTCATTTGAATTAAATTTGTTATTTGATTTTATGTTGTTAATTTACTAAACAGATAATCTAAAACACATGATTATTAAGTGAATTGGCAATTTATTCAATATAGAAAATAATGATTGCATTTTCAAGTATTTATACAATATATATCATATTTAAATTGAAATTACTATTTTATTCTAATTAAGTGTTTAAATATTAAAAATCATTATATAAGTATCCAAATTTTATAAAATTTGTCCTTAAAGATTTGTAGTTTGAATGGTAAATTCTATAATTTAAGTGCTTAGACACATTAAAACAAAGAAAAACCTCCCATCTTCTTGGAGTTTCGTGTTTTGTACATGGAAAACAATTCGTGTGTGACATGTAACTAGCGATGACAATTGGGCTTGAGTTTGATTTTTTTTGAAAAAATTGGGCCTTAGATTGAGTTTGGATTCAAGTTGCTAAGTTTAAGACCCGATACGTATAAATAAAACAATGCCATTTTTACATTTTTAATTAAAAACATAGTTCAAGTTAGGCCGAGTTGTCTTGGGTCTAATCAAACTTGGGCTCAAGCCCACTTATCGGCTATTACTATCCTTACATGTAACAGCCATTTTAAACACATGTACAAGATTTTTTCTTCTGAAAAATAAAAAAATCTGACATATATCATTAAAGAATTAAAAAAAGAGAGACAATAATAACAAAATCCGACATTATAATTAGAATTATTAAATAAAAAAGACAAAAGATAAGAACATGTCAGTAGGTACTATGTCCGAGTCCAAACAAGCAGTAAGCTGTACGTGGCAATAAACGGCCATCTGCTCTACGCCGTTAGAGAAAAAGTCAAGTCGGTCCAAAAGTAACGGAGATATCAACGGCTTCTGTTATCTCCCACCTGAGTCAATCCCGGTCAAAGACACATATATAATATAAATATACCTTCACCTCTCTCTCTCTCTCTCTAATCAAATCTTGATTCTTGACTGGACCTGATTTGCAGATACAATCTCTAGTAATCGCACAGGTTCCGGGTCGAAACGTTCGGGTTCTATTCGAAGTTTGTAACTGCTCGTGACTTTACTCTCTGTGTAGAGGAGAGAGAGGGGAGAGAGATACCCGGCCATGGCTGAAAGTGAGAGCTTTGAAGCTCTCCACGTGTCAGGGGAGCATGAAGTACCACATGAAGATGAGACAAACGATAGCTTACGGGAAGATGAAGAAGATCAAGAAGAAGAGGACGATGAAGAGGAGAGGGGACAAAGTGAGTTACAGCGACTTGGCGAGTTAGCAACGGCGGAGGAGTTGAGGGAGGATTCGTTAAAGGTGACGACTTCGTCGGCGGTTGTGTTGGAGAGTGATCGATGCAGTGGTATTTTAATGATATAGAAGTTTGTTTTTTTGTTTGGATAAGTAGTGTTTTGTGTTGAATTACGTGGTGGTGTTTGGCAGGTTTGCTGGTGAATTCAGGTTCGAAGACTCATTTGGAAGCTGAACTTAAGGTTTGGGGATTTCTTTTACTATCATTTTGAGTAAATTTCTGATCTTTTCAGGATCATCTTGAGTTGTTTGGTGAGGAACTTCTTTTCCATTATGAAGGAAATTCAAAGTTTTTATGTGTGCTTGAGTGTTATATAGTAAGGCAGTTGTGGTGATGCGAAGTGGTATCTCTTGTTGATGTTGGTAAATCTTTCTGGGGTTTAAGAATTTTAGGAAGCGATTCTTGGTGGCAGCCCTAGGTCTGCAGTGAGATTTCTTATCTTCTTCTTTAGATGCTTTAGTATGCTTCAATGTCTGTTTACTGATATCTACTGCGGTGTTGACCAATTGCTTCATTTCTTGGTAGTCTGCTGGAAGTGGAAGACGGAAAGTGGCTTTGGAATATTATGAATAGTCCTGAGGAATGTAGACAATGACACTAGTATTATGAAGTTGTGTTTTCAGGATAGTTAATGCTTGTAGGTAAGAAATTTGGGATTTGTGACGTATCAGGACTCTTGCATTGATTAAGTCAACAAACCAGTTTAGAGGCATAAGTTATAGCGTTATCTTTTCAGTTGTATTCGTGCTAACTACAATATGCGTATAATGTGAGAAAGCATAGCATGGGTAAGAAAAATATGAGGCAAGAAGAAACAAATAGAAAAGAAAAGTAACACACACCTGCTTGAAATGTATATTACTGTTCCCCTTTTTCTTTCATTCTCCAGAAGTCCTAATGAGAAATCTGCACTATTATCAAGGGTGGTTTTTGTGTTGGACTGCACAAATTAAGAAACCAATTGTAATTCAATTTCAAGAGGCATATTGGTTTACCCATCATCTGAGCTCCAAAATTAGAAAAATTTTGAAAGAAAATAGGGACTACAATTGTTTTTCTCTTGTTGCATTTGAAATGGACCCAAAATTATCTCGAGAAATTTGGCATTTTCTCTTTCTGTCCTAGGGACGTCGATCAAAAAGGGTCCCAAAGCATAGAATTACTGTTGGAGGAGGCCTTCCTCCAACTTGCTTTGACTATGCTAACAAGTGAACTTCGTAGCATGTCTCCAACGTTCTCTTTGCCGGATGTTATGGAAAGTGTTTATGTTGGTGGTTAGCCTAAAATTATTCCATTCATTCTCTAGTTTTTTCAATGTTTTCTGGGTAAATCTATGAACTTTTTTGATTGATAGTCACAATTATTGATACATTAAGCTTATATGATCCTTGCTTAATTATCTTCTAATCTTTTGCAGGAAACAGTTGGCCTATCAAACCAAGATGTTTCCAAAAGTGTAATGGTAGTCCAGGGTTCACAAGTTCAAGCTGAAATCCAGCATCCATCTTCTATGTGCCGAACTTCCTTGTCAGAACTATCACCAACTTCCGTTGCACAATCTGTATTATCTGCTCCTAGTCCAACCTTACCTGAACAGATACTTTCATTACCAAAGGTTGATAATCCATCTATTCCACAGGTTGATCGGCTTCCCTCTTCAGAAGCTAAACCCCTTACTGTTGTTCCCCCTGTGAGGACACCTATTTCTGATGGTTACAACTGGCGCAAATATGGTCAGAAGCAAGTAAAAAGTCCTAGAGGCTCTAGAAGCTATTATAGATGTACATTTTCCAATTGTTGTGCTAAAAAGATAGAATGTTCTGATCATTCAGGCCATGTGATAGAGATTGTTAATAAAGGGCTTCACAGTCATGATCCACCTAGGAAGAATATATGCGGCTGGGAAAATAAATCACCAGCTGGGCCTTGTTTGGAAAAAAATGTGATTGAACAATCCATTGAAGCACCTAAGGATTCAGATTCCACTACATTATTGAAAGAATCTCCACATGAAACACCCTCAGTTCAGGATAGGAAAAGGAAAGAATCAATTGGATCTGGTGGGAACAGGGAAATTGAGATTAAGGAGGAGCACGCTGATGAACTTCAACCAGAAGAAAGGCAAGCTTTCACAAAATTTTGTTTCGGATAGCATATATGTAATGGAAGTCAGCATTGAAACTGATTCTGTTTTAATTTTTTTCGTTTCTTATTTTCCAGAATGAAGAAGGGAAATGTAACATGTCCAGGAACTATCTTAAAATCTGGAAAGAAGCCTAAATTTGTTGTCCATGCGGCGGGTGATGTTGGGATCTCAGGTGATGGGTACAGGTGGCGCAAGTATGGGCAGAAAATGGTGAAGGGGAATACTCACCCAAGGTACAAGTTTATTTCTTCATCTTTCTTATGTCTTTCCTTCACTTTATTGCTTCCAGTCCTGGAGCTCCTGCTTTGGGGAGCAAAATGATTCCTTTAGATATCTTCTTATTTTCTCACTTTTTTCTTGGTTTGGAAAACTGAATAGGAAATTAAACATTCCTATATGCATCCTTCTAATTAATTTGCTCTCTTTCTTGTGGGCATCTTCACAACTTTTAAATAGAAAATTTTGGGACAACTTTCTGGTCACCATGTACAAGTAAATGTTTTTTTTTTATCTCAAGCAATCAGGAAAGTAGAAATATTGAGTTATTACTTTTGCATGTGGTCTCAAATTGACTGCTTTTCCTGCGATTACTGAATGACTGGCATGACAATTCGGGAGTTTTTTTTTCTTTCCTTGTGATCCACATACTGGACCTGTCTTTATCTTTAGAGAAATCAAGTTACTCGACATACTCTGTGCGTACTATTATATTTGCTTCTTCAACTTGTTGCTAGATTATTTAGAGAAAAGGATAAGGATCTTTTACTTTTGGATTGTAAATGTTAAGGACCTTGAACAAGATTTCTTTATCATTGGTGCTAGAATTTTGTAGTTGCACGGTGTTGAATTCTCAAACTTCGTATAAATGAATTAGCTTCCGAACTCAGTCAGGTTTGTCTGTTGCATTCCTTCGTTCTGAATTTTTCCTTCAACAAACTTTCCAGGAACTATTATAGATGTACATCTGCTGGGTGTCCTGTCCGTAAGCACATAGAAACGGCAGTAGACAACACAAGTGCTGTCATTATAACCTATAAAGGAGTACATGATCACGACATGCCTGTACCAAAGAAGCGACATGGTCCACTTAGTGCTCCTCTTGTTGCTGCCACCACTTCTGCTTCTATGGCCAATTTACAGCTCAAGAAGGATATAGTCCAAAGCCCGCTGACCCCAACCCAGTGGTCAGTGGGGAAGGAAGGTGAATTAACAAGTGAAACCTTGGACCTTGGAGGTGAAAAGGAGAAGGCAATTGAGTCAGCCCGAACTCTTCTGAGCATTGGATTTGAAATCAAACCTTGCTGAAGTGTTCTCATCTGAACGTGAAGATCATCTGAAGACCTCCTTCCAAAGAAAATCACGCAGCAGTCTTCATATGTATACTCATTGGATTATCAGGTTCTAAAGATGATAGTCTGTTTTGGTCTTTTTCAATAGTATCTTTCATGAACCTTTAGCAAACAGTAGTATATCTGCCCCTGCGCTCTTTCAGTGAAGCAGCTGTATATCTGGTATTGTACAACCTCGAGTCATGTCTTATATGAACAGAGTTTAATATCAGTGCAACATCATAGGATTGGTTGTTAATGGCAACCATTTTCTTGTTTTCCTAGAAGGGACCTTTTTCTGTCATCATTAGAGAACAGGCTTAGCTTTCTTGTGAAATTCCATGAATCTTTATCTTGTAATTGTCCTTTTGTAGAAATTAGAAAGTATATAAATTTTCATGATTAAAATTAGTCCAGGTAATTAGTCGCTGTTGATCAATTAGTGTAAGGATCTCCCTCTGCAGTCCTTTGCCTTAAACATCACCTTTTTGATGTGACTCATTGAGCCTTAAATGATGTCAGCTAAATATGTTTGCTGAGTATATTAACTCAACCATGACATTTCTCTAGCGGAATTTAGTTTTGGTATTGTCGGTGAATGATTAGATCCTACTGTTGAGATTTAGTTTTAGAGTTCACTTTAATTAACGCAATTCATTTTTTCAACATTTTTCTCTGAAATTCCTTTGACCAAATTATATCATTGTAAGAAGTAGACTATCTAACAAGCAAAAAAAAAAAAAACTTTGACTATTGATAGAATAGGTAAACTCTCCTGTCTTCTCACAAATCAATGATGCTACAAGCTTTTCGTCTTTTTATAACAGTAAAATTTGTAGTCAGTTACCTCTCATGCGTATTTAGTAAATCATTCGGATATTACAAGAATTTTGTCTGTTAATCCGTTGGTAAACAAGATGTACAGGTTGCAGCTTGATGAATTGAGACCGTGGAAGAGCTTAGGCCTAATCTAGAGGTTGTATTACAAATTTTTAGAACTCAAGAACTTAGTCATGTCCTCTCTGTTTTTCATACTTCCTGTGCATCAGCTATTCATTGCCTGACTTCTCCAGTTTGTTGGTGAAGATCCAACATGGATCAGGAAAAGGGTACACTCTGTCTTCAAAACGGGGAGTCCTTCCGTCCTTCCTTCATATTGAAAGGGGACAAGATAGGAGAGTTGTGGCCACCTTTATTAGTGTCACTGTTTAGAACTAAACGGATTGTCAGAAAGCTTTAGCTGTTTACCAACTCACCCGACATTGGCAGGAGTCATAACTCATAATTCACAGGCACCAGCTAGATGGAGACAGCTTCTAATGCTTTTTCAGTAAATGGCCCCAGTCTGCTTTGTGTTTTAGTTGTCTGTAGTTGGCTCTAACCCCTAACATTCCATTAACTCGGAAGAATAACTTTAAGTAGAGAGACACTTAATCCATTTGACTGTACAAAAAACTTTACACTGATATATTCCATTGGCTTGCTCAGTCAAACAGGCACTTTGTAGCACAATCATCAGTTGGTTTGCCACTTTTAGTACTCTTAACAATCTAGGAATTCATTATGCATACGAATTCATCAAATTTTATACAGAAAAGAACCGCCATTGTTATCCTGGTAGCAGGGAACAGTTACTGGGATAAGCTGATGATTGAACCTGGTGTATGAGTGTACATTTCGGTTTGTGTCATTCCGAGGAGAAGCTTAACTCATTGATAGTCATGCATATATCAGACTCCACGATACCGTCACTTTTCTGCTCTTCAGCCTTCGGTCCGCTTTCTTCCTTCCCTTCGGCTGGGTTTATGCACTCCTGGAATTTGAAACAACTGATGAGATGGTCGTTCGTTATCCCAGCCACCTGCATGAACGAGTAGATGACAGTGGGACCTACACTCCGGAAACCCCTCCTTACGAGATCTTTGCTTATTGCATCGGCTTTTGGAGTTTTCACGGGAACTTGACGAGGGTATCGAAACCGGCTAAGTATGGGTTTGTAATTCACGAAACTCCAAACATAATTGTTGAATGATCCGAACTCGTCTATGACCTAACATCAGCAAAACCTGCAACTTGTTAGATGCAATATTGCTTGTATGAATATAGGTTAGGTTTGTAGTCAAGCTTAATGGTTCCACAATGGTAGGTCATCGTTTCAAATAAAGGAATACCGAGTCACAAACTAAGCAAGCTGGCATCTTTACAGAAAAGAATAATCATTCAGACAAGATAATCATATGAAGGTTAAGTCGTATCGTTGAATTAGTATGATTGCTCCCAGAAATTGCAGAGAAATCAGGACCACAATCAACCACTTTTTACCTAACATTCCAAATCAAATGATCATTAAGCACTAATTATTATTTTTCAAAAAGCTACCACATAGAAGACAACATCATAAGTGGTCCCAAAAAATTAGTGCATTAATCCAATCAAGGTATCTGCATCAGTAACCCCAACTGTCAAAGAGAAAATTTAAGAGATCTCCATTAAAGGTTTCGAGACATAGCAACGATCATGTAAATTAAGGTCGATAAGAAGATGTTCAGAATCTTCAGATTACAGTAACTAGTATCCACATACGATTAGTAAAAGCTTTCGGTTTAGTCCTTAAACAAGTTTCAACTTTTAAAGGTGAATACATCAAAAGGGAATACATATATACCTTACATATTTGTCGTGCATTCTCAATAATAGCTCGTAGCTTTGGTTCAGATAATAGAGAGCTTGCGGAGCTTCCGGGTGCTGTTACTTTCTTCTCATTAAGTTTTGAGACAGCAACTGGATCAAAATCCATAAAAGCTTCCCTGTTGGTGTAGAAAAAGAAACCTCTAATGAATACTACATTGGGAATTGACGAACAAAAGGAGTTAAGGGATTCTAACAAGGAATACATTTTGCAGTTTGTCAATAGGAAAAAAAAAACATCATGTGCTATCCACTGAAACAAACCTGAAGATTTGCCTTTTGCTCAGAATCACAGGCCAACTAAGTTCAGCCAAAGCGCCTGAAAGGACAAGAAGCTCAAACAACTTCCTGCAAGTAGTCATGAATACCAAAAAAATCTTAGAGAGCCATATCAAGAAAGTTCTGTCTTTTAAAGAGAGGACATATATACAATGTTGCAGGCACGTACTTGTCGTCGTGCACCGGCACTCCCCATTCTTCATCATGGAATGCAACATAACAAGGATCTGGTTTCAACATTGGAAATATCAAGTCCTGAAATAAGCGTAAGTATTGGAACAACACATATAAAGTGTCTGCTTTAGTGATAAACCCCTAGTGTTCTCATAATTGACCTCCACTCCAAATAGATTTGCAAATATTCAAATTCAATGCCCTAGCAGACTTCTACATTCCATTTTTGTACCAAGGAAATGAAAATTAACAGAAAAGCAAACTGAACATCTTCAAGTATTGCGTGTGCATGCGTGTGCAAGTGTAAATAAGATGTTATACATAACGAAAGGGTAATTCATCCAGGATATTCAGTTCTTGGAGAAAAACTGAAAACATTTGCTTGTCATTTCAAATAGATATACTCATTACAGACAGAACAATGTATGAACAATTAAATCCCTTACAAACTTTACTTTCCCAAATTCAGATATATCAGAACCGTGGGATGAATACCAATTACCAGTTTACCAAACTAAAGAATCAAAATCATGAAATCTCTGCCGAGTAAGGGATATCGATCAAATATTGAGTCGCTGGCCATCTTGTTAGATAATATCGCTGAAATATACTGTACATAGCATGTGCAAGCAATCAGTTCAGTTTTTGCATTTTGAAGTCTTGGTGCTAGATTGGAACAGCCAATAGCACTTAATTCAAAGATTAACTGTTAAGAGTCCTAGACCACACAAGTTAGATTAGTTCTCAGCAATGGTTCCATCAAAATTTAAAGACAAGTATATGGTAAAGATTATGACACTAAGCGTGACTTCTCCTACTGATCATATAGTCCCAAATATTTTGACATAATCCAAATAGATTGAAGGACCAAGAATCGAACCAGTATTTGGTGTCACCCAAGCACAACTCTTCTTGGACTGTGAACCATCAGAAGAGGGTGGAGATTCTAAACCTCCATCAGAAACCACACTTCTCGGCTTTGAGGCATACTGCTTTCTTCGACTACCCAAACTATATGAACGAGTCAATCTCCCAGTTGATCCTCGGCTATGGAACGAGTCTGTGGAGGCATCTGATGAACATGAAGCATTTAGTGATAAATTTGAGTGCAACAACTGCTCGTGGCGACGAAGAACTGAAGGAACAGTGACAGAATGCGATTTGGGGGATACAGAATTTTTGACAGTGGACACTACAAGGGGCTTCTTCTCATCAGAAAAGCTGTCTCCTTCTAGTGATCTTTCAGCCTTTTTCAGTGGCTTTGAAGCAGGTTTTTGAGCACTTAAAGACCCTTTCTTGCTGTTTCCATTGGGACCTAACACAGGTCTAGCCTCAGAATTAGCCACATTCATTGACCTCACTCTTGGAGGTCCTGACATTGCTAGAACTACTTGAAATTGCTGAGGTATTTCACAGATCTTTACCTTATTTCCGTCAAAATCAAATAAAATTTCAAAACTTGTGGACTTTCCACTGTTCTACTAAAAAAGCAAAGAAAATTCCGCAGCTTAGACACCATGACGGTTCATTAAGAGCCCAAATCTCTCACCAACAACAGAAGCTCAAATCAGCACAAATGGCCTAAATATCAACACCCTTTTGAAAACAAAATAATGCCCTCCAACAACTACATCCATTGATCATAACGTTGAAGCTTGGGAACCCAGATCTTGGCTCTTAACCCTTATCATTGACATTTTTTGGACTACCTCTTAACACCAGTTGAAGATCACTTTAGTGAGACACCAAAACAAAACCCAGAACCAAAACCCACCAAAACCATCCCATTCAACTCTTTAAAATCATCAACAGAAAACCCTCGCCGAAAAGCAACACTCATCAATCACAAGTACTAAAAAAGACTTCAACTTTTGACCGAAAGCCAAGAGGATATAACTCTGTACTTCCACACTACCTTCAAACGCTTTACTTTCTAGCATAAAACTAAATAAAGTAAAGAACTTTGATTGTATACATCCGAAAAAGGTCAGAACGAGAGAGAGACAGAGACCGAAGAGACTAGAGAGAGTTTAGTAGCCTCAAAACATGAAGATTCCATTCTGCATTGGTAAAAACGAGATGGAGAGAGAGAGAGAGACCCAGAAAATAAATTAAAAATCAAAGCTTGGTGGAGGAGGTTTGGATTGGCTTGGAAACACCGTCGTTTTGGGCTGTTTGGAGTCCTATAGCTTACTTAATTCTCTAATTTTCTCGAGAAAATAGAAGGGAAAGTTGTCGAGAAAACATCTGAAACTGGGGAGTGATGTGTAAAAAATGTGAAAATTTTTATATAAAAAATAAAACTTTTTTCATCATCCAGATTTTCCAATCTATGCAAATGGACGCCTAGATTTGAGAGATATAGGGAGACAGGGACAGAGAGTAAATGATTGAGTTTATTGTCGTTGACTGAGAAACTCACTTTCTTGAACCGGACTTTACCGACTAGACCGGTTTGATTTTCTTGTGCCTTTCTCTCAATTCTGAAAAAGAGACACCTTTTGCTTTACTTTTAACAAAGACACTATTAATGGTTTTTTTTTGTTGATATTGTTCAAATAAACTTAAGGCCTTGTTTGCCGATCAGCTGAATATATTAGTTGTTAGTTGATTCTGTCAGCTGTTAACTGATAGCTAATTCTATCAGCTGATTTGACCAGCGGATAATATCAGTTGTTTATTAAAGATGTTTGATAAAATTAGTTATTTATGATTGATTGTTTATGTGTAAAATAACCAATAAGGACATAACTTAAAAAATTATAAGAACATGAATATTATTTCGTTAAATATTTTTATAAGAATTTAAATTTTAAATATTTACTTTTACATAAATTAAGTTTATAATTCTAATAAAAACATAGGATGTATAATAATAAACAACAACAATAATAATAATATTTCTAAAAAAATTGACAAGTTGATGATTTATAGATGTTTGGAGAAGACGGCTTCAGGAAATTCTATAAGATCTACACACGAACCATAACTTTCTCTTTTTGAAGTGAAAAACCTAAGAGTTGCTTAAGATGAGAAATGAGTTTAAGGACACAATTGTCTTTGAGTAAGGTTTTTATTAGCCGATAGGTTGAAATGTTACTTGGAGGAACTTTTCAAAAAATAGCTGGTTGGGTTGAGTCAACCAATTCAACCAGCTCCTAACCAAACGAATATACTAAATACTCTTTAATTAGCTAAAATATAGCTTAAACATTATCTACCAAACACGCCCTTAAATTCTAAGTAAGTATAGAGAAAGTTGGTGTATGATTAATTACAATCAGAATGAAAAATAAAAGGATAAACCTTGAAAAATAGGGTCTAATTAATTATACTAAAAGAGATATTATTTATTTATTTACTTGTAATGCACCTTGAATTAAGGGAGAGAGCCACTGACCTGAAAATTCGAATTTGATTAATTCAATTTATAAAATTTTGGAATAATTAAAAATTATAAAAATGAAATCATTTATTTAGAACAATAAAATACCCATAATTAAATCAAATTACTTACTTAATAATAATAAAAATAAGATAGTAGATAAAAATTTAAAGATAAATTATTTTTAATTTACTAAGTTTATTTTAATCTATTATATAATATTTATTAACAAATTTGTTATAAAATTATTTTATTTTATTAAAATTTTAATAATTAAAATTTTGATGATTTAAAATAATTATGTTTTGAAGATATTTTGAATTTAACTATATTTATTGATAATTAATTATTTTATTTTATTACAAAATTGAATAAAGTTAAATTATTCGTAATTTTTATTAATAATTATTTTTTAATTAGACCTCAAATCAAGCGGATTTGAGTCATGAGCTAACATATTGAAAACACATGAAATTATACCCGTAGACTAGGCCATTGCCATCCCAACCTCTAAATTTGTTTGATCCATCAAGATCACAAACCAGGCTATCGAGGAGAAGATTGGCAAAAAAAGAGTAGATTTTATGTGAAAAACATCAAAGAAGAGTTCTGCATATCCATTTCAAGTAAAGCGTCCATTATCAACATTCTTTTCAGTGGTCCAACCAAAGCATCAATACATGAGTTTCACTTTTTTTAACTTTCCCAGTACATTAAACATCTGTCACCTTCATATATAGGACAAAGGTAATAATTTTCATGGTAAATCTTAAAAAACTACGACCGAAAGAGAGAGTATGAATCCAAGTCAGTGATGTAATGATTCCTCTCCACAGTGTTTGGCAGGTAATAAATGAACAACTATTAACAATCCTTATCAAAACAGACCAACAATATCTCAATCTCGAAAGGGTTTGATGCCAGAATTCTGGGAATCACACTTGTTGTTTCATTGTCACAAGGAAGGAAAATCAATATGAGTTTAATAGCAGATTGATAGCTAGTACTGTTTTTCAGTAAACGGACATAAAACCACCTCCTTACCCACGTCCCAGCAGCAAACTGTAAGCATAGCCAATTACAAGACCCGGAAGCTGCAACTGGAAGCACCCAACAAAAGATAGGGATTAGTATCTACTGTTCAAATACTAGACGTTCGCTAATGATTATAGCATCCTCCAAATTGAAACCTTCCCATGGCATATAAGCTACTAATATGTTTTTGTAATCTCATAAATGTAATAAAGATGCAGGGAAAGGCAGATTGTTCGCTAATGTCTTCACATGTATCATGCTACAAGAAGAGGATGGCAGACTTACCCAAGCAAACCCCTGCCTTGCCATGTTCTAGGTGTCACGGTTAAGTTCATTGCAGCACCTTGCCTCATGACTGTTACAGATACTTCACAACCCTCATTTGCACGAGCCTCAGACGCAAGCTTCTCTAGATGATTCTGACCAACTTGATATTCCACATTACCAAACTTAACAATTTGATCTCCAAGTTGTAAACCGTCTTCTGCTGTTGGGGATGCATCAGCTATTTCATCGACCACAGCAAATGGTACACTGACAAGTCCATCCACATCCATCGAACTTGGAGAATCTCTCATGATGACATTTTGAGATGATGCAGGTCCAACCCTTACGTCCATTAATGAGTTTTGATTGACTGATGCCCCAGGATCACATGAAAAACAAGTACTCAATTAGCATACTTTCGGAAAAGAATTCAAGGGAGTGTGCGCGATCTATCATGTTCCCTGAACATGCCAAAATTTGCAGGCAAATGGTTAATCTATTCCCTAAGAGAACAAGGCTCTCAAATTCATTCCAAGGTGGAGGCATCCTGGTGGGGAAAGGGACAAATATAGGGCCCTAGGATTATTAAATTTCTACCTGGCAATGACAAGTTGACAACACGAGTGCAACAACTCAGGACTTTCTATTTAGATCCCAGTGAAGTCTTAGCAATTACCTGAATCGTTGGACGATGAAGATCTATCTGCAAGTCTTGCTGAATGCAAAAGTTGTATATTCTCATTTATTTTCTCTGAGATTTCCTTATGATCATTTCGCAGCTCTGCAATGGGAAAAAAAGCAATCCGATCATTTTCGTATCATGTTTTCTGTTAGTGCTGGCATCTCAAACACACAAATGCACACTACTAATAGAACAAGAGTGCCAAATAAATAGTTCTTTGTTGTGACATCACATAAATATTGATAAAGCTTGAACCTCAAACAACATATCATGTTAATGCTGATCATCGTCATCATCGTCATCACATTAATACCAAGCAGACTAAACGGAGCTCTCTAAATGGTCGCGTGGGCTTTCCAAGTTTCACTACAAGAATGGAACATCACTAAAACTCCTGTGCAGTCATGAACAGGTTGGCATAAAAAATCATGTTAAAGGGGCTTGCACGTGCTAAAACACCAATTGATTACCAAGAAAGAGGAAACTAAAAGGAGTAAATACCAGCAAGGCGGTGCCTTTCTGATCTCACAGATGGAATGTCAATATCTGGGCGAGGAAAGCCCTGCAATTTGAGAAGCAAAACTCCTTAACAAACACAACAAACTCCGAACATACCCAACAAAAAGTATCAATAACACTTTCAATGAGGAGAAACCGATGTACCATATTATCAAGCCATGTTCTTCTCCTCTTAATTTTGTATTAGCAAATAGCAACAGAGAAAGCATGAAAATGAAAATTACTCTTCCATATGCAACATCTGCTCCGAAGCTAAGTTAAGTTACAGAGTGATCGCTCCAATCGCCTAAACTAACGAACAAATAATCATACCAAAAATCTTCTCTTCTTCTTCTTTTTTCTTTTTTTCTCCAATCGAAGCACTAAAATGCCAAATTGAATGGAACCCTAACAATAGTAACTCCATTTTCTCTCAGAAACCACACAGCAGGTATGGAAAAACCCTAGCAATTACCAATTCAAAAAACGAATTGAAAATTTAGAGAGAGGGAGGGAGGGAGGTTTCGACCTCAGAGTCGAGGAGATTGCCAGAGAGCCCAGGACCGCCGGGAACACAAAGACGTTCGATTATGGAGTTCATCTCCAACTCCATGGCGCTTCTCTTCTCCATAAGCTTCATGGTCTCCGATTTCAGGTTCGTAGCCACCATCTTCGCTTTCACCTTACTCTCGTCTTTCTGCTTTTGCTTTAGTATTGTTATAGTGAGGTTGACTTTATATACTATTTTGACTGAAATTTTTATCCCAATAAGATTTGGATTTACAAAAAAAAACACTTTTTTAAATAAAGATTATTAAATTAAAATTTGCATAATAATAAAAAAAATTGTATTGAATTAATAAACTATATTGAATTTAATTATATTATAATTTAAATTTGAATATTCAAAAAAATTAACACATTATTAATCTCAAAATTCTTATTAGTATCAAGGATTACAACAAATTAGATTAGCTTCAGATAATCCGACTTTAAAATTTGTAACGAATTAAATTTGGTTTAATTATGTTTTACGAAACAGGTAAGTTCAAATAGGTTCAATGTTACGGCCCAAAATATAATTAATCTAGCATGAGTTACATAACCTCTCTCTAGTTTACCACATAAATTAATAAATCGGGCACTTTCGATCCAGTAAAACAAAACCAGTTGTTTCTTGGTCATGACCGGCTAAAGCTAAAGCTTGATTCGAACAATTGGGTAATTTGAAAATTAATCAAGTATTGGAATAAATATGACATCATTTTAATATTTAATTGAATCAACTTCAATTTTAGGTCAAATTAATCTCAATCAATTCATCTTAAAATTTAGCTTAAAAATAGTAATAAATTGAATTGGACTCATAGTCAATTTGACTTACACTGATGTTGTAAAAATTAGATTTAAACTCAGCATTGGAGTTCAATTGAGTTCCAACCAAATTTAACATCAAAATAATGTTATTTTACAACTGTAAATTGAGTCATGCAGGCTAAGTTTTGGGTTGATTTGCAAACTCGTGTTTGGATCAAATTCTATTCAACCTAAACTTAACCCTTGTTTGACAGTTAGTTGATTGCATTAAATAATTGATTATGGCCTCGTTTTTTAGCTGACTGGCATGCTTCAGCTGTTTAACTATTCAAACAGCTATAAGTCTTTGTTTGAATGGCAGTTTGGATGGCAGGAAAGCAAGAGAAAAGAAAGGAAATGAATTGCATTTCTTTTAGTTTTCATTGTTTGGATAAAAATACACAAAGAGAAAGGGAGAGAATAGAGAGGAATATGAGAGAAATTTGGACCAAAAGTATTTCCCACCAAATTGGTGAAAAAGGAGAAGAAATTCATGACAAGATAAGCCTAATATAAATAAATTACCATTGTATCCTTATTAAATCTAACAAGTAAAGATAAACAAGTTCTATAATCAAGGGCATAAAGGTCTTACAAATTTCTCTTCCATTCAATTCTCTCCTTTGATAAATTAAGAAAACAAACAAGAGAAAGGAAATTACATTTCTCTTCCATTCTTTTCTCCTCTTTTCCCCTCAATATTTCATTTCCTTTCTCTTGTGCAAGTAAGGATCCAAACAAAGGCTTAAACTTACGATTTTGAGTTTCTTCTTGACTGTGGATGCATTTGAATGTTGACTTCTGTCATTTGATAGTCCACCTCCTCTATTTCCTCTGCCTCCTCTTCTTCCTCGAAAAGAATATCCTCCAAGATGGTTGTTGTTGTTCCCATGCTTATAGACAACTTCATTGCATTTAAAAACTTACATCTTTGTCTTAAAAGCCTTCTCGGTAAAACTCTTCTAATAACTTTTTTGCCTATCTTAATGGGATTGTAAGGAGCCTAAAAGCTCACAAACAGTTAAGACACTTAAGTCTTTTGATGCTTCTATGACAGCAATAACAGATTCATATTCTCGGGACAAACTCCACAATATTTTTTCAACAACCTTTTGATCAGACACCTGCTCACCATACTTTCTCGTCTGATTAACTATTTCTATAAGATTGTTGGAATATTCATGAATAAAATCTTCATTTTTCATAATGAAGCTTTCGAACTTCCTACGAAGTGTCTAATGCTTGACTATAAGCATTTTCTCTGTGCCTCGGTATCCATTCTTAAGTGCATCCCAAGCATCTCTTGCCTTTGTTGCTGTAGAAATTTGAGAAGAGAAAATTGCATCATCTATAGCCTATTGAATGAAGAAAAGAGCCTTAGCGTCTCTCTTTCTCATCTCTTTAAGGTTATCTGTTGCTACACTTTCTTCAGTATAGCCTTTCTCCACTAACTCCTATAGATCTTGGGAGAAAAAGAGAGTTTTTATCTTTGCACTTCAAACGTCATAGTTGCTGCCCTGAAAAATTGGAATGGCAGGTTGTGAAATGTTCACTACATTTGATATGTTAGCCATCACAAGACTTTATGTGACATCCCACATCGGTTGGGAAGGCGAACGAAGCACCCCTTATAAGGGTGTGGATACCTTCCCCTTGCAGAC
>JANKOE010000205.1:2241499-2271736 GCA_026284465.1 Erythroxylum citrifolium
ACACCAAGAATTACTTTATACATGAACAAGCTACATGCATAAGTTACTTAAATGTATTGTGTTAAATAAAATAAAAAAAAGTAACTTGCCAAAAAATCCAATCCTTGGATTTAAAGCTACAACAAGACAAAAATCCATCCGAAACACGCAAAAGCAGATTTGGGAAGTCAAAACAAACAGATAGACGCATCAAATGGATATAGATCCTAGATGGGCAACGAGGAGAACCTTCAAAGGAGGAGCGCCACCATGAGGGCGCAAAAGAGGGAGATCGCCGAAAGCAAAAGACGACGACGAAAAAGAAGAGTTATTAGAGGAAGAGGAGGACTCCGAGCTTGGGCTGAAGAGTCTGCTTCCTCGACCACCGCCAGGACTCAAGTCCAACACCGTCCGATCACCTTGCTGCATTCCTTGATCTTTCACTCAAAGATTGAATCTCCGCCGTCCAAATCCAAGTACACACAGAGAAAAGGATCCCAAAAAAAAGAAAGCAAGACCCAGAAAAGATTACAACGAGCAAAACTAAAAAAGACCGACTCTTTTCCTATTTGCAAGAGTGCCTCTGCCTGCAGATTCAGCTAGACTACTTAAAATCTCTAAAGATTGTAACTTTATGTAAGAGAAACTGAAACAGAGTTACGAAAAGGGATAGCTGTAGATCGATAATGGAAAAGGGCGATATGATGTTATACGTATAAAGTTAAAGGTTTCTCTTGACTAATTGTCAACATATAGATACTTTTGACTTATTTAGAAATTTATGTATTAAGAAAGTTATAAAAAAGACATTAATTACGTCTTGATGAGTAACTTTCACGTAGACATCAGCAGAATAGTGCTAATTTTGGTTTCGAAAAGTTAGTTAAAAGTCTTAGAATTAAAATTAAGTATTTTTTACATTTCTTCCTCATTTTTCTTTCACATTCGATTCAGGACAAGTAATGAAGACTCGTGTTATGCTTTACACGTGATATTAGAGTGGTTATGTAATCGAGTGAACAAACACAGAGGTTTTTTAGGGTTTTTTTTTCTCTATAAAGACTTTAAAGAAAAGCAATCTATTTTCGGTCTTTTCTTGTGTATGGATGCTTGAATATGTGCTACGTGTAGTTAGCATGAAAAAGCGAGTTGAAAACGAGCTTCAGAGAGCAAAAAATCAACCTAAACCTTGCTAAAAATAGCCATTTTTCGGAGAGGAGCTCAGACGCGCCCGACGCATGCACAATGCAAACATGAAGGTGGTGTGCGCCAAATAAAAGGGCAATGCATGGCACGACGAGAAGAAGACGACGCACATGCCAACCATTTGTTCCCACACGCAATGCGCGCAAGTGAGGACGCGTGTCTAACGCATGTGATACAAGCGCCAAACTAGTCAGGCACGTTTGCACGAAAGGCGCATGCGTCGCATGAGTCATCAAGTCTCCAGGCATGTCACACGCGCCTGACGCATCAAAAGGCGCGTTAAGCGTGGCACATGTGTTGCACACGCCATCCAGCACTCACGTTTACTGTGATGTCAACCTGACTTTGTTGGATTAAGATTTGAATTATGTTATTAACCTCGACTTTGTTCAATTTTTGTTGGTGTTTATTGACCATTTTGCCCTTTTTTTGATACATTACTTCTCTAATTTTAGAAAAAATATATTAGAAACCTTCGTTTTGTAAATTCTAGGGTGTGGAAAAGATTAAGTAGGGATGACAACGGACTAGGTTGGGTCTGAGTCGCTTCTAGCCCTACCTGACCTGATCAACGAGTCGAAGACTACCTGACTTTTGGCCAAACCCCTAGCTTGACAAGTCATGGATAAGTCGGCCCAACCAACCAAACTTTATGATTTTTAACAAACATTGAAAAAATGTTGTTTTGTATCTTTTCGTCGGGCTACGAGCCGGGTCAGATTGAATGAAAACAACCCCAGCCCAGCCCAACCCTTATCCCGGTCAAGTCAAGCAATCTTGACCTGTAGCCTGGCTAACCCGAGCCAAAATAAGGTGGGACCAAGCCAAGCCACATTTGTCATCCCTAAAATTGAGCACCTAAGTGACTTTTTTTTTTCTATTGTTATGGTGAAATTCGGTTAAGTTACATAATAAAGATAATTTCATTTTTGCCATTATTAGATATATTTACGATAGGAAAATAAGTGTAGATATTTTATGTGATTTTTTAAAAATTTAGAATTAAACATTTTTCATTTTTAATTTATAAAAAGATATATTTTCTTAATTTTTGGTTGAAAAATAAAGACGAAACATACTTCGTACGATTATCATATATAAATTAATCAAATATCATTGATAAGATAATTTAACTTATTCTTAAACTCAATTTGAACCTATTTAATTTGATATAAATTAATAATTTAAGATAATTATATCACATTATTAATTTAAATCATATTTAATTTATTCAATTTATATTTAAGAATTGAATTAGATTATCATATAAGCATTATTTAATTAGTTTATATGTAACATTCGCTTAACTTGCATTTTCTATTATTTTAATTAAATTTTAAGATAAAAATTTTTAAAAGATAAAAAATTATAAAAAATTGTTTCAAAAACTCTAAAGATTAAAGGAACATTACGTGCATATATGCTAAGTCCAACAACATTGGAAAATGATACAGGGTATCCAGGTACTTTTCCACTCTAACATGTTATGTTGTGAGTAGAGTAATACAAAGGGCAATATTGGTATTTCAGAAATCCAAAAAATATATTTCCATTGCTGTCTTTAAGGGAACTGCTCGTCAAGATGCGGTAAAGTCTTTTTATAATTTTTTTAAAACGTAAGCTCTTTTAATGAATTAGAGAATCTTGATTCTTACGAAAGAAACAAGTAATTGTAGGAAATTTTAATTTTTATATATAATTTTTATGTCGGGCTTCCCTTTCATAGATTTGATATGAATTTAGTTTAAACTGATCATAATCTATTTTTTCTTAAATTTTGACCAATTAATTTAAATTATTTATTGAATTATTTTACTTTTTATCTGACTTAAATTACGTATAAATTATTTAAAAAACTTAAAAATGCAATTAAATATTGTGGAATAGAAATGTCAAAAATATCAACACAAAGTTCACTTTTGGTTGTTTTAGTTTTTAGCTCTACACGCAGCGACGAGTGCTGATACTGTCGTAGGTATTTAGAGAATCTAATTCTTCTATCCAATTTTACGGTGTCTTATTGTGTTCAGTAAATTTCAGCTATTTATTTACGCGAGTCCTACGTTTATTTATATAAAGCCTGCATAAATGAATAACTTAGATTTACTAGCTAACAGGATCTTGGTTGTATTTAGGCACTACGTAGGTGCGTGGATTAACGACCGGGGTGGAGATCATCCCCAACGACGAAACATCTCCATCTTATGTAGCGTTTATCGACACCGAGCGCTTAATCGGCGACGCAGCGAAGAACCAGGTGGCGATGAACCCTGAAAGCACCGTCTTCGACGCGAAACTTCTTATAGGTCGACGTTACTCTGACCCTTCGGTGCAAAGTGACATGAAGCTCTGGCCTTTCAAGTTGATTCCTGGTTCTGGCGATAAGCCCATTGTCGTGGTTCGCTACAAAGGAGAAGCAAAGCAGTTCGCACCTGAAGAGATATCGTCGATGGTGCTCACAAAGATGAAGTAGATAGCAGAAGCTTACTTGGGTCAGAGCTTAAAGAATGCAGTTGTTAGTGTTCCTGCATATTTCAACCACTCGCAGAGACAAACGACGAAGGACGCCGGCGTCATCGCAGGGCTGAACGTTATAAGGATTATCAATGAACCGACGGCGGCGGCTATAGCCTATGGTCTCGATAAGAAGTCCTCCAGAGCTGGAGAGCAAAATGTTCTCATCTTTGATCTTGGTGGTGGTACGTTTGATGTTTTGTTGTTGACGATCGAGGAAGGGATTTTTGAGGTCAAAACCACCGCCGCGATACAAATTTGGATGGTGAAGATTTTGATAATAGGTTGGTGAACCATTTTGTTTCTGAATTCAGGAGAAAGCACAAGAAGGACATTAGCGGTAATGCAAGAGCTTTAAGAAGGCTGACGACAGCTTGCGAACGATCCCAGAGAACTCTGTCTTCGACCAGTACCACTCAGACGACTATGGAGATTGATTCTTTGTACGAGGGAATCGATTTCTATGCGACGATAACTAGAGCCAGGTTCGAGGAGCTGAAATTGGATTTGTTCAGAAAGTGCATGGAAACAGTTGAGAAGTGCCTTGTCGATGCTAAGATCGTCAAGAGAGTAGAGACGAGTACACGAGGTGGTTCTTGTTGGTTGGTCGACGAGGATTCCCAAGATTCAGCAAACGTTGTCGGACTTCTTCGACGGAAAAGAGCTCTGCAAGAGTATCAACCCCGACGAGGCTGTCGCTTATGGTGCTGCAGTTCAAGCTGCGATTCTCACCGGAGAAGGTAACGAGAAGGTGCAAGATCTGTTGTTGCTAGACGTCACACCTCTCAGTCTCGGGCTTGAAACCGCCAATGGTGTCATGACGGTGTTGATCCTTAAAAACACAACAATTCCGACGAAGAAAGAACAGATCTTTTCAACTTTATTCCGACAATCAACCAGGGGTTTTGATCCAAGTCTATGAAGGAGAGCGAGCTCGAACCAAAGACAACAATCTTCTTGGCAAGTTTGAGCCCACAGGCATACCACCAGCTCCGAGAGGAGTGCCACAAATCAGCGTTACTTTTGACATTGATGCAAATGGTATTCTGAACCTTACCGCAGAGGATAAGACGGCCGGGGTCAAGAACAAGATCACCATAACCAACGACAAAGGAAGGTTGAGTAAAGAAGAGATAGAGAAGATGGTGCACGAAGCAGAGAGGTACAAAGCAGAGGATGAGAAAGTGAAGAGGAGGGTAGAAGCAAAGAATGGATTGGAGAGCTACGCGTATAACATGAGGAACACAGTGAGGGACGCAAAAGCTTGATGTTGGACACAGGCGGGGGATGAGACAGTAGAGTGGTTGGACAGGAACCAGTTGGCTGAGCTTGATGAACTTGAAGACAAGTTGAAGGAGTTGGAAGGAATATGCAATCCCATAATTGTAAAGATGTACGGAGGAGGAGGTGGCGGCGGAGATTCACATATGGGTGGCGACATGCTTGACGGTGGAACCAACGGGTCTAACTATGGATCGGGTCCAAAGATTGAGGAGGTTGATTGAAAGAGAAGGTTTCAAGGTGGTTTTCTGTTTAGTGAAACAACCTTATATCTCTGTTTTGGATGCTCTGTTTTTCAAGTTCTAGCTTGTATTGTACAAACTGATATCTGTTTGAGCTGCTCTGTTTTGCATGTTCTAGCTTGTATTATAGAAACTGATGCAGTAGTCTCCTTTTATATTAGATAATGAGGCTTTACTTCTTTCTTTTTTATGGTTTTTAGTTTTTCTTTTTAGTAAAAATTAAAATTTGTTAATGTTAATTATATTTTATTATTAAAACTTATATTGAATTAGTCTAGATAATTTAGTTTAAATTTTGATTAATTTATATTTAATTTATTAATTTTGATTATAGTTAGATTAGAGTTAATAACTCTAAAAAAGTGATAAATTTTATTATAAACTCATATAAAATAAGAAACCCTTAAAATGTATTGAATTGTTTCCTCGTATTTAAAGAATTGTCATCCCTATAAATAAATAAACTATTCACAGCTACAATTAGTGCATCACTTTTTTTATATTTTAAATCAAATCATAAAAAAAGACTCAACTAGTTCGATGAATTTAGCGGTGACCTATTTAAATTTTTTGTTCAGTTTTTAAAATTCAGTTTGATGTATTTTAATATCTCTTGTTGTTAAAAATTATTTAAAAATATTTATTAATCGGACAATTTTTATAAATTAATAAGTATTTTTAAACGAAAATAAATCAACTAAAGCTTCCAATTCTTTAATAAATAAAGGCAATTCTTTCAATCATATTTTAAAATTTTAAAATTTATTTAAAATTTAACTAGTTTTATAACAATACAATACTAATACCAACTAAACCTTTTAAACCTTAAATTTCTTGCCTTATCTATTTAAACATTTTAAATATTAAATTTCTTGTCTTACCGATTTAACTTCTAATATGATTTTTAAGACATTGATTTGAAATTCCTATGTTATAATTCATATTTAGAGTAAACCAAGTTATTTAGGGTAAACTTTAGAGCAATTAGTAATATTACTTGTTTATGACCAAAAAGCCTTCTTATAAAATATAAAAAATTTGGCATAAAATTGATAGGCCCTTCACCAACTCTTGATTCATATCAAATTTTCTGTTTCAGTATCCAACTCATACTCTTCTAACCGATATTTTCACTTTGATTCAATCAATCTTTTCTAAATTAATCTCAAAATTCATAAATTTTCATGGAGAAATAGAGGAATGTCTTAGAAATCAAACGCTTCAAAAATCAGGTCAATCGGATGTCGGATGAAAAAGTTATAAGTAAAATAACGAAAGAGGGTCAAGTGAGCCGCGACTCGCTAGCCGGCTCGCCCTAAACGAGCTACTGAACATGGTTCAGTATTTTAGTGATATCTTGACCTGTAGAGCTCCAAATAAGTTGATTCTTGTTTCTAATTAAACTAGAGACATAGAACTACAAGTTATCTAAAGGAATCGAATTTCAATTTAGACCCTAAGACTTTCAATTTCTGGAGTTGAATTCAAGTGTAGTGTTTGGTCTCGGTTTAATTTTAACCCGAAAGTGTTTTGGCCAATACTTCTTTAATTCTGAACCAAATTGAGCGTTTTTTGTGTCGTTGGAAACTTAAGGCAATGAGAAACAAATGTTGTGAAGAAGTTTTATTGAAATTTCTTTATGAGCTATCCCAAAATCTGTTCGGAAGAAAGTGAGATGAGTTCGTTTTTTAGGTTTGACTTGGTGTGGGCACGCCAATCTTGTGGAATGCATGCCTAGATGTCACATAGAACATCGGCACGTGACTCACAAAAGTGGGGTCCCAACACTCTGTTATTTTTATTTAACCTTATTTTATTAAATCTTATTTACATCACATAAATATTTGAATAAAATTTAATAAAATATAATAAAATTACTGTAATCGAAACATGATAAGAATAAGAAGTTAAGAACACCGCAACCGAAACAGAAGATGTAAACACCCTGGACGGTAAAAAATTGCGAGGGGACATTAGATACGTATAGATTAAACTAAAAAAGGAAAATAACTACGGGGACTCTTATGATTGGGTTGAAGACCCAAGTATTGAAGTTCAACATCACACACTGCCCCAAAAACTCTCAAAAGTTTAAGGATAAGCCTCAGCCAGAAATTTCACACCCACCACCGAAGCCAATGGCTGCGATCACCGGCGCCGGCAGCTTCCGTTTCAAGGCCTCCCTAACTCCGACGGTATCAAGCACGTCGCCTGTAACGCTTTCGTCTGTTGAGTCCAGGCTCTTCGGTCTCCGTTTTCACAACTTCAATCTCTCTCTCGTTTCACCTCCTCAAAGCTTCTCGGGAGCCACATCCGCCAGGTACGGTGGCTCTCGCTCCTCGGATTCGCGACGGTCGCGGCAGAGCTTCTCTGATGATGACGAGGCTCTTAATGTATCCGGCATTAGGTTAGCTATTCGCTCGCCGTGATTTTTTTTTTGGTGCGTTAGTTTTGTAATGAGTGAAGTTTGAGCTGTGCTTGCTTTGTTGTAGAGCTGCTACCGTACGGCTTATTGACGAGAATCAGAATATGGTCAGTGATATTTCTTGCTTTCGTCTGTGTTTTGTTTACTCGTTTAGAAAGTGAACAAGATTACATGTTTCCTGCAATTGGAACGTTCTTTTTCTTCTGATTAATTGGTTGGATTCGATTAGGTGGGAGTGGTGTCTAAAAGTGAGGCAATTCAAATGGCTGATGATGCTGAACTTGATTTGGTATTCCTTCTCATTTCATGATCGATCGCATTTATCCCTTTCTTTGGTTCACTCTTAGGTTCTTAAAATCGTATTACCTACAAAAAGATCGCTACTTTATTATAAATGTGCAAATAGGCCTCAAACAAGTTGGTTTTTGAAGATGGTCATTGTCCTTTTCCGCATGTCCTTTTTCTATGTTAGTACTCAGTGATGTGGATTTTCGATACTTGAGTTGCCACTTATATAATAATTTCATACTTTCAGTAGGAGATGAAAGATTTCGTTTGTTCTTCTTCTTTTTTTTCTTCCAAAAAATTCCTGTTATATATGCTTCTTGTCTTGTTACTTTGCAGGTTGTATTATCCCCGGATGCAGATCCTCCAGTTGTCAGAATAATGGATTACAAGTAGGGAACTCTTCACATTTTTCTTTGTTAGCAAAAACCATTGCATGATTATAGGATGAGTATAATCCTATCCTTGATTTGGTTGGCTTTGTGTAGAGTTGTAGTTGAATCTGTTTTCTCCTCCAAGCTAAGGGAAGAAGATTTGCAAGAAAGTTAAAAAGGGAATATGGGCTCCCGGTTGAGGAGACATTGTTATTACTTATGCCTGTTTGTCCGACAGATTAAGGAAACAAATTGGTGTATCTTTTTCCCTCGTGGATGAGAATTCAGCTTATTTTAAGGGAAAGAATCCTTGTATGCTTCATGAGAAATATTGCCAGCTATCAAAGGACAAAATTTTTGAAAACTTATGTAAATGATCATGCCAAACTTGACAAAGTATCACGTCTAATTTTTAACCTTTTGTGCTTGAAAAGCTAGTTATACCTTTTCTGGCTTCCTTGCAGCAAATATAGATATGAACAGCAAAAGAAAAAGAGAGATCAGCAAAAGAAAAGTGCCGGTGAATTTCTACTCTCTGTAGATTTTGGAAGTTTTAACTTTTATGTAGATTATCTGCAATATGGTAGATACTGACAAAGCGTGGTTTGAAATTTTAGCTAGTCGCATGGATTTGAAGGAACTTAAAATGGGGTAAGTAGCATAGAGATGAAATGCTAGTTCCTTTTCAGATTTATTAGCAAGTTCACTTATCATTCCATGACTTTGTACCTTTATTTGGTACTCTAGCTGTTATCTCATCAATTGCCTATAATCCTTTTGAAATTGAGTATGGTTTTTCTTTTTCTCATGCACTGCATGGCATATAGCTAGCTTGTAACCTACAAATTGAGAAATATTATGAGATTTTGCAATTGTGCAACTTTTTTGAGATTTTTTTTTAATTTTCATATTTGTCTTATCTCCCATAAAGCTACATTCTGAAACATGTTGGCTTCTTTCCCATGTATTAACATATTGTGGTGATTGCTACCAAATTCATGGGCAGCTATAATATAGATCAACATGATTATGAAGTGCGCTTGAAAGCTGCTCGGAAGTTTTTGAAAGATGGTGACAAGGTTATTTCAATTGTTTCTTTGCTATGGCACATACCTTCTATTCTACTTGCTCAACTTCTAATTGAGATCTGTGTTCTCCAGGTTAAGGTCATAGTTAACCTGAAAGGCCGTGAAAATGATTTCAGAAACATTGCTATTGAGCTTATTCGACGTTTTCAAAATGATGTTGGGGAGGTATCTAACTGTTATATATTCGTATCTTGTTGAATTTTGTTATATTTGTGATTGGGCTATGCATCTGTGGTTAACCTCTTTGAGGTAGAAAGAAAACCCAAACTGGTTAGCTGTTTCCTTGCAGATATGGATTATATGGAACTTATCTGTTCCTGGATTCTGTCGGTGAAATGATTTCTAACATATTTTGATGATGCAATTTGCAGCTTGGAAGTGAGGAGAGCAAAAACTTCAGAGATAGAAATATATTTATCACTTTGGTACCGAACAAAGCTGTTCTACAGAAAGCTCAGGGGCTGCCAAAGAAAAAAGAGAAGTCAGCTGTAAATGAAGTTTCAGCAGGGGTGTAATTGCATGTGAAACTTTCACAAGTAACTCTTAACTGCTGAAATAGTTGACAGGTACTTGCAAATGTTGCCAGCAACATTTGGTATCATATGTTTGTGTACAGCTTTGATGTAAGAACTGCCACAATATGCTTAAGATTTCTAAGAGAACCAGCATTGCATAGTCTTTTAAAGTTAGTAGGATTACGTGATTTGGTCTTTTATCTCTCATTTCAAATTAAAGCATATTTTAGAGTTGTAAAAAATGAAAGTATTGATGGATCATCGACATCATTCCCTATGTTAGAACTATGAACTCAGGTTTTTGAACGTATGAGAGAAATGTTCTGAACTGTGATCATGGATTGGCAGGCCCGGTATATCATACAAGGAAGAGAGACTGTTCATAACCCTTGGAAGAGACTTTGACTCGAAGTTATAAAGCTCTCTCCAGAAGTTGCTGTATGAAGCATAGAAGTTGCTGTTTGAGGTGTATCAGTCTGCAGTTACCACCCGAACCTGATGTCATGGGTGAGTAATCATTCAGCTTTAGAGGAAATGGCAGCTGAATTTAAGTTACAACTGTTTTTTTTCCTGTTCCTAGTTTGGAGATAGTTGTAAATGTGAATGCAGGAGGAATATATGGTTTCCAGTTTGTATTGACTTGTATTGTCAATTGAAGATTTTGATGATAATTATGTAAAGATAAGTCTACATTCACACATTTGCTTGCATACCGAACTGCTAGACGTGATCATCGACACTTTCAATTGGTGAGCGCGAACAATGTGTTCCACAAAAGAAAAAGTATACAATTGAGAAAACCAATTTTGTTCCTAGTTCATTGACAGTGCATGCATAATGGGGAAAAGCAGGGCCCCATCTGTCCTGGACGTTTTACCTAAGTTGACAATGGAGGAAAACAGCTTCAGGGGTTTAAGAAGAAGATGGTGATGAGCTAGCCCTTAGACCTCTACTTAAGCAAGCAGAGGGTGGAATGCAACGTGTGGGAATGATGGACTATGCTTCCTTACAGTGAAAATGAAGTAAAGCCTATGCGCAACGGATTTTCTGCATTGGGAGCACAAAGACAGAACAGGCTTTGTATGTCTATCTGCAGTAGTTGCAGGTTCTCCCGATATTGAAAAAATAAAGTCACGAGCGACAATGCCCTTTCGTGATGTTTCCTGCTGCATCTCAGTTACCCTTTTTGATTATAAGGTTGAATATCTTCACTCTCTTTTCATTTCTGAATTTCTTTCAATGTTCAACAAGGTCACTAATCTTAGGTTTTCAGTCATATACTGAACCGTTTGAGTGAAATCCTATGGATCTAAATTGCCAGCAGAAAAAGGGAAACTTGTGGCTGACACAAGTTGGAAGAAATGTAGAATTCACATTTCATGATCAAGTTTGGTTTGGCAGAGCAGAGAAGAAGAGCAAGTTGCCAAGTTTTCTAGTGATTGTATATTTAGTAGGAGAGGCTGCTCTATCTGGATAGAGAGTCTCCAACTTACTCAACTAACGAATAAGAACTTGGCTTAGATTCTAAGATCAGTCTCGTACAAGGACTTCCTAACACTTCATATTATACACCTCAGCCATGTCCCTACCAAACACCCTCGAGAAAGTAAAGAAAGTGACAAAAGGAATCGAAGTTGAAATAACTTGAAAAGAAGGGAAATTTGGACTTGTTTTTATAGTCAATGAGGTGAAGAAATTCACCATTTTCAATGGATAATTTCAATAATAAAAAAACTCTATTGGTTTGGTTAGTTTAATCTTAAAAGCTTCGAATCATCTAAAATTTTGGTTTAATTTACTTTAATATCTCTTACTGTTAAAATTTGATAAATTCATTAATTAATCTATCAATTTTTCTTAAATTAATAAATTTTTATAAACTATAATTAATTAATTTTTATTTAACAAAAATTTTCAATTAAACTTTAAATTTTTTGATAAATAAGGACAATTTTTTTCAATCGTATTTTTAATTCTGTAATTTTCTTTAATCTTTAGTCAGTTTTATAACAGTCGTCGAACGTTTTAAACCTCAAATCTCTTATCTTATCAGTTTAAATTGCAATCTAGTTTTTAAAACACTGGATAATTTATTGCATAAATTACAAAAGCCAAAAGGGTTATGGTTTGTACTATTTTATTTAACTAATTAATAGAAAATGGAATCCTAAATTAAAGTAGGTGAAAACTTGTAAAAACAATTTATTACAAGAAAAAGTAGACTTGCCTTCAAAATTGGTTCAGGTGATGAAATTAGCATATTTAAGAACCAAATTTTTAAGCTGTTTAATTTAAAAAATATAGTTGGTTAAGAGTAGAAATATATTATTCCAAATGTGAATTTATTTTTCTGATTTTGGGTTAGATTAATTATTTTTAAAAAATTAAAATAATTTTTAGAAAATCCTGTATTTTTAGTATAAAATCAATTTTCTTTCTTAAATTTTTTTTTAAAAATCTAGTGTTTTTTTTAAAGGTCAATCTAGAATTGTTAGGATTGCCAATATTACTTTAATAGAATGTTTTGATGAGAAATCTAAAGCTCATTTTTTAAAAACAAAATTAATTTCTTTTTCAAAAGAATTTTTTAAAAACTCATTTTTTAATATAATTCAATCTCTTTCTTAATTGAATTTAATCGTCTCATTCTTTTGTTTTTTTGAATTTTTATCTATTATTTTAGGGATAATTACTAGTTTCATCGATATAAAAAACTATAAGTAGAGTTATCGAAATTGACAAGATCAATGTTCTAAAAATCGGACAAGTTAAACTGATTAAATAAGAGATTTAACATTTAAAAGGTTCAACCACCATTAAACCGTTATAAAATTAATTAAAGATTGAATAAAATTAAATAATTTTAAATATAATTGAACTAGATTGTTCATAATTACTATTAAATGAAAATTAATTAGTTTATATTAATTTATAAAAATCACTTAGTCTATAAAAAATAATCGATTAATTAATAAACTAATCAATTTGTGATAACAAATGTTATTAAAGTAAATCGAACTAAAAATTAAAAACTGAACTAAAAAATTGATTGATCCAAAATTTTTACAATTGAATTGTCTGAACAGTTCGGTTTTTTAATTATCGGACAAGACTACTTTGGTAGAGAAAAATCTAAACTTGTTTCCTCCTTACCTTACACAAGTTTTTAATTCGGATTTCTCATTGATTTTATGGAAAAATTGGGAAAAATAAAAGAATATATGAGAATAGAAGTGCAAAGTAGTTGAAAAATAGAGGAAGCTTAGCTTCAAGGCAATGGCGACTCTGCAACCAACGCCCCACACCACCAGACCATTACCTGAGCACATTAGGTGACAGATATCAAGCTCCTTTACCTTACCCTTTTTCCATTCTTAAAAAAGAAACACTCCCTCTCTACTCTTTGCCTTGTTCCTGCTTTCTCAGTATCTCCATTGACCACAAACATGGAAGCCAGTGCTGGTCTTGTCGCTGGCTCTCACAACCGCAACGAGCTCGTGGTCATTCATGGCCATGAAGAGGTAACGAAGGCGACCGTTATCAATATACCATCAGATGAGACTTGTTATGAGTGTTTCTGCTTCTGTATAATAACGTGCATGAATTGCTTGTGTTTTTGCAGCCGAAGCCATTGAAGAACCTGGATGGTCAAGTTTGTGAGATATGTGGTGATGGGGTTGGCTTGACGGTTGACGGAGACTTGTTTGTAGCTTGCAATGAGTGTGGTTTCCCGGTGTGCAGACCTTGTTATGAGTATGAAAGGAGAGAGGGGACACAACAATGCCCTCAGTGCAAGACCAGATACAGGCGTCTCAAAGGTATAGACCAAGTCATTATAGTCTCTTATCATCTTGTTTCGAGCTTTAGAGTGGACGATTCATGGTATAACTTCGTTGCAAACATTTTACAGGCAGCCCGCGGGTGGAGGGAGACGAAGATGAAGAAGACATTGATGACATTGAACATGAGTTCAACATGGAAGATGAGCAAGAAAAGAACAAGCATCTTACAGAAGCAATGCTTCATGGGAAGATGACCTATGGAAGAGGTCATGACGACGAAGAGAACTCGCAATTTCCTCCAGTTATAACAGGGATTAGATCGAGACCGGTATGATCGTAACATCACCATTTACTACTCGCCAATTCTGTTCATGCAAGATCTAAAACTCCAAACCATCCTGTTTCAGGTTAGTGGTGAATTACCAGTTGGAGCTAATGGAGAGATTTTATCAGCTTCAGTACATAGACGAATTCATCCTTATCCAGTTTCAGAACCTGGTATGCTTAAAAGGACTGCAATGGATTCGACCATTCTTATATACATCTCTTCTGATCTTGAATAACTTTTTTTTTTGACAAAACAGGAAGTGCGAGGTGGGATGAAAAGAAAGAGGTGGGTTGGAAGGATAGAATGGATGAGTGGAAACTGCAGCAAGGGAATTTGGGACCTGAACCTGATGACGATCCTGAAGCAGCCATGTATGTATTCAATTTTCTAGAATGGAATTGAGCTTAAAGCCTCAAAGCCCAGTTCTTTGCTAACAGTTTTTGCAATATCTGAACTAACGCAGCATTGATGAGACCAGGCAGCCACTTTCCAGGAAAGTACCAATAGCATCTAGCAAGATCAATCCTTATAGGATGGTTATTGTGGCTCGTCTTTTCATATTGGCCTTCTTTCTACGTTATAGACTTTTAAATCCTGTGCATGATGCTATTGGCCTTTGGCTGACATCTGTGATCTGTGAAATCTGGTTTGCATTTTCATGGATTCTTGATCAGTTTCCCAAATGGCTCCCTATTGATCGAGAAACATATCTTGATCGCCTTTCTTTCAGGTAAAATTGTTCAAAAGAATCTAAATTCTTGCACAAGTTCAGAAACATAGCAGCAATTTTTGAACTTTTGCCTACTGAACCAGAGATTACTTGATGATGGTTCGTTGTGTAGTAGTGATTGACATGGCTTATTTCACAGGTACGAGAGAGAAGGGGAGCCAAATATGCTTGCTCCAGTGGACATCTTCATCAGTACCGTGGATCCTATGAAGGAGCCTCCTATAGTTACTGCAAACACAATCCTATCAATCCTGGCCATGGACTACCCTGTTGAAAAGATCTCAGCATACCTATCTGATGATGGTGCGTCCATGTGCACCTTTGAAGCACTCTCTGAAACTGCTGAGTTTGCTAGAAAATGGGTTCCATTCTGCAAAAAGTTCAGCATAGAACCTCGAGCCCCTGAGATGTACTTCACTCTGAAGGTCGACTATCTCAAGGACAAAGTCCAACCAACATTTGTTAAGGAGCGTCGAGCTATGAAGGTCTGTAATTTGCATAGAGTTCTACAGACTTGATTCAAACTTAATTTAGCTAATACTTGACAACATATGGTCTCTAACAGAGAGAATATGAAGAATTCAAGGTTAGAATAAATGCAATTGTAGCAAAAGCACAGAAGATACCTCCAGAGGGCTGGATCATGCAGGATGGTACACCATGGCCAGGAAACAATACCAGGGATCATCCTGGCATGATTCAAGTATTTCTTGGTCACAGTGGAGGCCATGACATTGAAGGAAATGAACTCCCTCGCCTCGTTTATGTATCTCGTGAAAAGAGGCCTGGATTTGCTCATCACAAAAAGGCTGGTGCCATGAATGCTCTGGTAAATTCATTAAGTTCAAAATCTTAACAATTGTTTATAGTTCTTTCAAAAGACTGTTCATCACTGGATTTTCTGTGGTAAATTCCAGGTTCGAGTCTCTGCTGTGCTTACCAATGCTCCCTTCATGTTGAACTTGGATTGTGACCACTATGTAAACAACAGCAAAGCTGTTCGAGAATCCATGTGTTTCTTGATGGACCCTCAAGTTGGAAAGAGAGTGTGCTATGTACAGTTCCCTCAAAGATTCGATGGCATTGATAGGCACGATCGTTATGCCAATAGAAACACAGTTTTCTTTGATGTAAGATCCTGCAATGAGAAGAAAATCTGTATCTTCTTTTACTGTTGTGTTACTGTGAATCATGGAAGGAGGAAACTAAAAAAGAACGCATTATTCTATTGCAGATAAACATGAAAGGTCTGGATGGAATTCAAGGTCCGGTTTATGTCGGTACAGGATGTGTTTTTAAGAGGCAAGCATTGTATGGATATGAGCCTCCAAAGGGTTCCAAGCGCCCGAAGATGGTGACCTGTGACTGCTGCCCATGTTTTGGACGCCGCAAAAAGAAGAATGCTAAGAAGGGTGCAAATGCAGAAGCTTCAAGCCTCCATGGTCAGACAATATCCTTATTATTCTCTTTAAATTCCTACTTAATTCCTCTTTGCTCAACTTCTGATGTGTCTGTTCTTTGGCAGAAGTGGACGATGACAAACAGTTATTGATGTCTCAGATGAATTTTGAGAAGAGGTTTGGACAATCGGCAATTTTTGTGACTTCAACTCTGATGGAGGAAGGTGGTGTTCCTCCATCGTCAAGTCCTGCGTCTCAACTTAAAGAAGCCATCCATGTAATTAGTTGTGGCTACGAAGACAAAACTGATTGGGGAACTGAGGTAATATCCACATCCAAACTTGGGGCTTTCTTTTCTGGCTAGAAATGCTCTTACATTCTATTGTTCTTGTTTTCAAGTTCTAATATTTTGATGGTTTGATTCCTTCTTGTTTTGCCTACGCAGCTTGGCTGGATTTATGGTTCAATTACAGAGGATATTCTAACAGGTTTCAAGATGCATTGTCGTGGCTGGAGGTCAATTTACTGTATGCCAAAGCTACCTGCATTCAAGGGTTCAGCCCCCATTAATCTTTCCGATCGTTTAAACCAAGTGCTTCGATGGGCTCTCGGTTCTGTTGAGATCTTCTTCAGTCGTCATAGCCCTGTCTGGTATGGATACAAGGAAGGAAATCTCAAGTGGCTTGAGAGATTTGCATATGTTAACACAACTGTCTATCCATTCACTGCCATACCACTTCTTGCCTACTGCACTCTACCTGCCATATGCTTGCTTACTGACAAATTCATCATGCCTGAGGTAATAACATGGTATAATAATAAATTACATCAACGTTTAGATGTTTATACTCCTAACCAAATGCACTGAACTTGTGAGCTTATACCATGTTGTGAACCAGATAAGCACCTTTGCAAGTCTTTTTTTCATTGCTCTGTTTCTGTCGATCTTTGCGACGGGTATCCTTGAGCTGAGGTGGAGTGGAGTGAGCATTGAAGAATGGTGGAGAAATGAGCAATTTTGGGTCATTGGTGGTATCTCAGCTCACCTTTTTGCTGTTGTGCAAGGTCTTCTCAAAGTTTTAGCTGGTATTGACACAAACTTCACTGTCACCTCCAAGGCAACTGATGATGAGGATTTTGGAGAACTATATGCCTTTAAATGGACAACCCTCCTTATCCCTCCAACTACTGTCCTGATCATCAACCTTGTTGGAGTTGTAGCTGGAATCTCAGACGCCATAAACAATGGGTACCAATCATGGGGACCTCTATTTGGCAAGCTCTTCTTTGCCTTCTGGGTGATTGTTCATCTCTATCCATTCCTGAAAGGTTTGATGGGGCGACAGAACAGGACACCGACTATTGTCGTTATATGGTCGGTGCTTTTGGCTTCAATATTTTCCTTGCTTTGGGTGAGAATTGATCCATTTGTCATGAAATCCAGGGGACCTGATACCAAGCAGTGTGGAATCAACTGCTAAGAAGCTTGTTTTCCTTCCTGTATTTTGACTTCTATGTCTTGAAAGACACATGTACATCTTTGTTTCCATAACACATATCATTTTTGATGTACAAACCAACATCATGGGTGCATAAGGAATAAAGCTAGAGTGAAATTTTTTCGTAAGAAGATGCATTCCACCCAATTTTGTAACTGAAGTGAAAAATTCGCTTCTTCTTCATCATTGGTTTGGTTTTCATTCCTTTGGCTGCATGGCAAGAGGCAACTGCAGACTCCAGGAAGCCATAAAATGTTAAAGACTTCAATTACAGAGGCCTTTCTGATATAAAATGGATGAAGACTGAGCTTCAGATCATCTGAGGACGACACTGGTCCTGTACAGTTATTCTCCTTGCAATATCATCATCAAAGAACTGAAAAAGCATGTTGAAATTTCAAATTTGGATCTTTTACACTGTTAAAGATACATCACCAATATTCTTTACAAGAACACTCTCCATCTTTGAAATGATGAAATGTATTGGTATCTCTAACCACTATAACTCTTTCTTTGATCTTATATATAAATTTACTCGAAGTATGACAATTTAATCAAACAATGAGATTCTTAATGATCCTAATTTCAGTTCCAGGTTCAGTAGAGATCAGACCAAAAGCAATGGCTAATTTCTCACTGTGAACCTTCACTGCTAGTTCCGTATCTTCCTCCTCCACATCATGCCAACCAGTGACAGTCTCTGCCCGAAATCCAGCCTCTTTCATCCTTCCCATCAATCTATAGATCTCCGAATAGATTGCTTCCGGTCACTGGATGTGAAGACATGTAGGATCTGACCAACTTCAATCAGAGTGCAACCTGGAGTACTTTCTAGCTTTCTCTTTTTAGTTACTTGTCCTATAGAAGCAGCTTGTGGACTGTTCCTCTCAGCAGAGTAAATATTTAACATTAAGACATGGTAACCCACATTTTCTATTTCCAACTCAAGAAGCCTTTTAGAAGCCTGCTAGGTTTGTATCTTAGTGAGTTTTACAAGTACCGAGTAATGCAATCCATACAATAGGACCGGGTTTCGTTGGAATTCCCTCGATGAATTCCAATGCTTCCTGCAACTTTCCTGGTCGCACAAGGATGTCAAACATGCATGCATAATGCTCAGCCAAAGGTTCAAATCTGTACTCGTGTACCATAGAATGGAAAACTCTCTCTCCTTCTCTTACTAAACCGGCATGACTGCATGGATACAAGGCAGAAACAAAAGTCACCCCATTTGGTGAAATGCCAGAATCCAACATCTCGTCAGAACGGCATAAGTTAGAAGCATTTACTGATGCTGATTAGGCTAGATCTCCAGATGATAGGAGATCGACTACTAGTTATTGTACGCTCATAGGAGGAAACCTAGTCACTTGGAGAAGCAAGAATCAGAATGTAGTTGCTAGATCCAGTGTGATATCTATGCACCAACTTTAAGGGGGAGTGTTAACTAGAGTTATTTTTGTGTATATATTTAGGAATAATATCTATAGGATCTCTTCCTATAATAGAGAGATCTCTCCCTGTAATTGGGAGATTTGATAGCTAAAATATTTCCTAGACGTCTTGTATACATATGATATAAGTCATATGTCAAATTTTCAATTCAATTCAATGGAGAATTGTTTTCATCAATAGCAAAACCATGAATACAGTTGGTCAGATATAAGTGATCAAATGGTGAATACACTGGAGTCAAACCAAAATTTGTGCTGGCAATAACAGTCCCCAGAATAAACCATTGATTGAACAACTTAATGGAAAATCAATCTCAGCACTGCCAGGAAGGCCTGAAGTCAGCACATTACAAGTTTTCAGATCTTTCGTGTGAATCTCTCTGAAGAACACCATTGATGCCTCAACATCCCCACATTTTTAGAACAATGAAATCAAATCTGTGACCGCAGAAATATGAGAATGAAAAACAAACTTTATTGCAAAACAATATACTTCCATCCCTAATTTCAGCTGCTGCAACTCTGCCACAATCGGTAATACTGCTATCACTGTAGTTATATCAAACTTAGGCTCAATGCCCGAAACCATATCCCTGAAAATTTGAATAAAATCTTTGATGCAACAATTCCTGACGAAGCCTGAAATCATTGTATTACACAAAACAGTATATCTCTGTCAGGCAACCTATCAAACAGCTTCTTCCCAACGAACCCCATCAACTTAGCCATTCCATGCGGGACCAAACATACCGACTCTTGAGTCCCCAAGAGTCTCCGCAGCTGACAAGACAAAACTGCAAGTGAAGCCATCAGGCCGAAGATCAGTGCTTCTCAAATGGGCAATCAGAGAAATGGCTGATACGGTGCGTTGTTGACAGAGAAATCCTTGATAAGCACATTGAAGAGGAAAAAATCAGGTCTTGGGATGCAAGAGAAGAACTTTAGAGCGTGGGTCGTGGACCCAAAGTCGAAGAGCTTCTGAGAGAGTTTTGTGATAATGGGGATGTGGATTTGGAGGTGGTGGTGAAGGATTTGTGGGTGCAGTTGGGCTAAGTGGAAGAGTGGTGGCTCTGTGGAGGAGTCCGATGGAGAAATCGCCAGTAAGCGGAGTGAAAGCTATGGTCTTTATTAACATCTGTTAATTGGTCGCTCTTTTTCTGGGGTCGTCCCTGAGGAAGGCCAGGGTTTTAGTGAGGTTTTACTGTTAACGTTCAGTCTCATTTTGATATAATCACTGTTCATAACTTCATCAATAATAACACAACAAGCGTCCTTCAGGACAGACAGTACATAGCATGCTTTCACTTGCAGGAAACATTGTTACATTGCAGACATAAACTAATGATGATGTCTGGTAGAAAACATAAAGGCAAAGAAGGTTAGAATATGTAATAAAAAGTTGCAGGAGAGAACACACAGAACTGATATTTTTTATGAACCTTCTTCTTCCTTGTTCGTTTTCTTCTGCATTTATGCTTTTCTGTACATTACACTTTGAATCCTTGCTTCCTTTTCATTTCTTTCACTTGCATTGCATGGTACAAAAATTACAATTTGAAAGGCATAGAGCAAACAGCTCGATGTTACCAAAAAGAAATTTCTCGTGGAAGTTAAAGAAGAAAAGGAATATTAGTTTACATTTACTGGAACAGGTGATTACTACATAGCTCCTGAGGTGGGAAAGTGGTAAGATGTTAGTTTTGTGGGTTGATCACAGCCACGGAGGCGTTGTCGTTGTTAAGATTGGTTGCGTCTCAGATACTTGTTTCATCTGTATTAGATGAGTCCTGATGCTGTGCTCTTCTACCTGCTTAATGTTAAAAGAAATCATGTACAGTACAAAATATGGTTGATTACAGAAGAAAAATCCATACGTCAAATCAGAAAAAAAAAATGCATGAGCAAATAGCATCTTAGAAGCGGCCAAAGAGAGAAACCATATGAATCCCGCCAGAAATTACTCTTGAGAAGCATCTAAAGAATACCTCAAAAAAGGCACAATAAATCATCAAAAAGCAAACCCAGGTCTCGATGAAAATGATATATGTATCAACTCTATCTCAAGCCACCATTCTTTGATTGTCTTTTTTGTTTTCTAATCAAGTTCATGTCCAATCTAGGTCTTATTCTGCAACCATAGATCTTTATCCTCACCTGCATAGCTGCTATGGAGGCCAATAGAGCTTCACATTCATCCAGCTTAGCTTTCACTTCTGCAGCTACTATAGCAAGATCAGAAACCAACCCATTCACCTGTCCCACCTATAACAAGAACACAGGAACCAGACTTTAGTGTATCTGTAGGCAGGTAATAACTCTTAGGAGAGCAAAGTCTGAAGTTCAAGCTTGCCGAAACAAGAAAATAGGAAGCAATATAAAACTTGTAAGAGCGAATTGACAATAAAAATGACACAAATTGTCCCTTATTTGGAATGGACTTCAACTATCACTAAAGATAAAAGTAGCAATCCCATATGTCTGCACAAGTGACCTATGTTAATATGTCAGTATCTAAGAGAAAGATGTATCTCACTCTTGATGATAAAGAACATATGGAAGATCCCATTGCCTGCATCACATCCACAGCTGAGCAAATAGCAAACTTAAGAGATTCAATTTCTGCCTGGGAAAGGTAGAAATCCAGCAGTGTCAGTAACATTCTTCCATAAAAGCTAATCATGTTAAACCATTCAGAGTAAGCATACCTTTGCTCCTCCTGTTACAGGAAGTCGGAGAGTGCTTGACTCCAAATCTTCAACGGCTCCAGATAAAGACTTGATATGATCTCCTTCAAGCAAAGCCCAGTCATCAAGGTAGGCCATCTGAATGATTACCATAGGAATTAGAGAAGTTAAATGAGATCAACTATACATTTAAAGCCAAAGAAAATTCAGACGATTCTAAACTGGCACCAGCAACTATCAGAAACTATTCTTCATAGTGGCATCAAAAACCAGTAAGTTGATTAGGGCAGAGAATGATGCATTTGCAGACAAGATAAACAAGAGGCATTACTTGATCATTCAAAACAGCATTAAGCTTAAGCTCCAGCTTCAGCTGTTGTAGGTTGATCCTCTTCCTAAGTACTGAATCCCACAATTCCAGAGTGGTGCTCCAAACATTATATAGAGTTCTCTGCACCATCAAGCAATTACAATAATTTTGAGATGACACAAACATAATGATGCAACACCATAAACAAATATATTCATTTTGTTTATAATCTTTAAGTAAGATCAGGGAATTCAACTACTGAAGTTATCCGTCATATTTTGAGGTATACGCTTCACCATGTTGTTTTCATCTTGTTTCTTCTCTCCCTTTTTTTTTGGCATACGCAGTACAGACAAGTGACATAGATTTCAGGCCCTGTTTTGACACATCTAAAATAAGATTGCTCTCTCTCCACATTATCCCTACCTCTGTAGTTACTTTCTGAATGTAAAGAACATCCCCTGCCTGGGCATTGACAAATCGCCACTGCAAATATCTATTGTGTAGCAGTCTTATCTGATGACCATCTTCGAGGTAGTTAGCTCCCTTCTTCCCCTTCTTAAAATCGGCTATAAAACTAAGCACAGAAGTAGAAGTGTGCGATTGGCTAGAGACACTTGATGCCCTTATCCGAGATGGACTGATCCCTCTTGAAGGAGGTGTAGAAGGCCTTGATCGAGCTGGACTGATACCTTTACTAACAGAAGGTCTGCTTGGTGATGCAGGACGTGAAGTAGGAGTAGGCAAGGACTGAGATCTAACTGCAGGATTTGCTAACGTTACTCTATCTGATATACTTGTGGAGACAAGTTTACGACTTTCAGATACTCGCAGTAATGACTCATCCACAGAGCCTGCCATGGACCCTATCCTGCCCGTTTCTTCCATAGGTGTTAACCTCACAGCATCACTGACTGATTTTTGCAAGGGTCTCATGACACCATCTGTTATAGGCATTTGCCTGATAGAAGATAATCCGCTTCCAATAGGTGTTGAAAGAGTTCTCACATTCTTATCAGTAAGATCCAGACTCTTATTCAACAAATTAGAAGATACCTTCCCACCTACCCTACGAGGCCAATGATGCTGATCGATCAATCTAGTATGCAAACCATCCCCTGGTTTAGCATTCTCTGATTGATCCTGCGTATTCTTTCCTTTCAGAGGACTCCTTTTTCTCTCTGGTATAGGCTTCCGTGACCCAGCAGGCGTTTCAACCTGCCTATGAACCACATTTGAGGAGGGTCTCAATGTACGATCGGAGGAGATCGTACTAACCGGTTTTTCCTTCTTACTGACAGGTATAGAGATGGTGTCGGACTGAAAAGAGACGCTAAGGCTTCTCATTGTCGAAGGCCATAAACTCTCTGGTAAACGGCCACCAGTACTTAACCTTCTAGGTGCCAGCTGTGCATCAACAGATGAATCTTGAACAGGCGTGGAGGGACTTTTCGGTGAAGGTGGGGTTGCCGGCCGCCTCCTTTCAGCAGACACTGCTCTCTTGGTAACCACCTGAGAAGTTGTCTGCGATGTTCTTGTGAGGGTTGGTGACGAGCAACGCCTGGAAGTAGGTGTTGATGGAGTGGGCGATTTGTATCGAGAACTAACCTCCCTCGTCCGGGGGCGTCGCGCGGTGGCCGTTGCATTTGTGTTCCTTTCAGCTGAAACCAGTGGATGTCTTGGTGTACCAGCCGCCTTCCGCTGCTCTAACTCATATGCATCCATCGAACACCGTCCGAATTAGACCACATTGATGAATCCTTTCACATAATTCAACCACATTTAACAGCTATGGTTTTCATGCAGTCCACATAGAGGGAATCAAACCAACAGCTCAAAAAGAAGATCCTTTTCCCTGAAATAAATCTGCCACCAATGTACAGAACAAGAAAAGGTAAAGATACTACAGCAAGGCAAACAAAAGCAAAGGATAAACTTGAAAAAGTAAACCCAGAAAAAAAAAAGATTACATCTTTACAGAGACCAGGATCTGATTCAATATGAATTTGAGAAATGAAACCTATTGATCCAACTGGGCATCTGTAATTCATCAAGAAAAATCAAAATCCAAGCAGATCAGGCCATGAGCAAGAGGTTAGGCAGTGATGATCGAACAACAAGGTCAAAGAGAAATCCGGAGGGAGGGTGGTGCCGCAATGTGCATTAACGGTCATCACCAGAGAATCAGAATTTAATTTTCTGGGTTACCTGTTAAATGCAAGCTTAGGACCCACTAAGAAAATGTGGAGACGAGAGAGTAGACTACTATGAGAGAGAGAGAGAGAGAGAGGTAGGTGTAGGATAAGAAACAGGCATGAAAAAAGGGTGTGCGCAGGATAAGTAGGATTCCCTTTTTTTTCCTCTTCCTCTGTAATTTCCCTTTTGTCCCTCTCACGAGAGTGCCATGCCCATGGTTCACTCAACCAGCGCACAGTAGCCCCCACACTCTTCCCTCTCGTCTACTCTTCTCTGCTCTTTCTCAGGACAAACAATTCACTGAAACTGGTGTCACTCAAAGCGTACTTCTTCTCTGTAACTGTTACTTTCATGGTAATAACTTAAAACCCATGTTGGAAAGTTTGTTTCTTTATCCTAAATATTTACTAAGCTAGCCAAGAGAATTAGGAGAAGACAACAATCTAATCAAAGCTAGTTTATCAGTAAGATTTGTTCTGCCTTTCTTCCTCCACATTTCAGAATCATAACTCGGCATCTGTCCAGAAACAAAGTTCAGAAATTCACCTTGGAAACCATTTGTCATGTACTTGGAAACCATTTTTGTTTCCTCAGTATTGCAGTTGAATATGATTATAATTTTGAGAATAATGTGATTCATAACAAGAAGATTGAAGCTGCAGGTGCTCATGTTCTTGGGGGTTATGGTTAGAGACATGGAGCACCACGTGCAAGAAACATCATTGTCCATCCATCCATACATCCATCCAATGAACTAAAAAAGTTTATATCATGTACAGGGCCTGGTATAAACATGCAGTTTAGGGTTTGACCTCCAGGGAAAAATTTTATTATCCATGAATTAGGAATCAAAACTCGGTAAAAACTAACAACACTACAACTAAAACTAATATTAAAATTCGAAATCGAGATGGGGTTCTTTGTTGAAGAATCCGCTAACGTGAAAGATGCTTTAATTTTTGACAGGTTCGTGTCTCTGCTACTACTGGGACACACACACACACTGTCCATTACTGTTCATCTAATCTTTCTGCAAGTCTCAGAAATGGCAGAAACATGTCTTTACAAAAAGAAAATTATTTCCCAGAAAAAAAAATAACCGACAAAAAGAGAAATCTTGGAGTCTGCGAAACTCCGAATATCATGGAGAAAAGAAAAGAAAAAAGAAGAGGAAACGTCAAAAAGATTTAAGGGTTACGGAAATTCTCTGACCTTGAAAATCAAATCACGTTCGGAAAAGAAAGATGTCGCCGGGATATAAAATCCGTAACGGCGGAGGAAGCGGAGGAGGGAAGAAGTTTCCGGCGAAGGAATAAACGGAGTGACGATGAGATTTTCAGAGAGAGGGAGAGAGGGATTGACGGTTTTGAGCAGTTGAGAGGGACGTTATTTTCGCGCCCACCTACTTTGTATATAGCATGGACACGTTTTTCTTTTTTATTTTCTTTTAAATTTTAGGTGAAAATTAGTCTAATAAATATTCTCACGTTATTTTAATTAATTATTTCTTTTGCTTTTAAACCCCTTTTTTTCTAATTTGATCCCAATCAAATGGACAAAGTTTAACATCTTTAATCTTGAAAATGGGAATGCAAGTGAGATTAGAGGTGACAATCTAGCATATTGAATTCAATTTACATTAGACTCGTGCTCGCCTCAAAATTTTATGATCGAACTTGATCGAGCTTCAAGTCGAAAGTGAGTTCGATCATAAAATTTTGAGGTAAGAACGATCGAGACTTCTGACTTAAGTCTAAGTTTAATTGAGTTTCAACGATTCAAAATTCATTGGATTGAATCAAATCAAAATTAAGTCTAATTAAATATTTATTTTAATTTAAAAATTTTAAAAACAATATCTTTTGAACGTAATTCCTAATTCTAAAACTTAATTTTTTTTATAAATCAGGTCAAGTTGAGCTGGCTAATTCTTGACAAAATTTCTTTCTTCCCATGGAAATGTTTATATTTACCAAAATTTATACAATTTCAAATGTATATTTTTTTATTTTCTGTTAGGTTGCAACAAATCTCTATCTGGTAGTTTTTACTTTATTTTATTATGTTTATAACTACTAAATTCATAATCATTATTTTAAAATGAATATTGAATAAATAATCGATACATATAATACTCTTAAAATATATTTTAACAAATTATTTAATTTAATGATTCTATGAATTATATATTTGTGATAAATTATTTTTAAAATAATAATTAATAATTAAAAGGTTAATTATCAAAAAAACTGAAACTTTTGTCAATTTTTAACTTATAGCCCGAACTTTAGAAAGTAACAATAAAATGTCCAAATTTTCAATTTTTTCAATTCTAGCTTGAACTTCAAAAAATAGCAATAAAATGCCCAAACTTTCAATTTTTTCAATTCTAGCCCAACGTTAGTGTTTCCGTCAAGTTTGCTAACGTGACTTACTGCGTATTTCAAAAACCTTAACTATTAATACATGTCAGCCAAAATTAACACAACAAATAAAAAGTAATGAAACAACGTCATTTAATTACATAATTAAAACGACACCGATGTTTAAAAATGACCTAAATTAGATTACGCAACTCTAACGACCTTACGAGTTGATTTTAGTTTTTTCCTTCGTTTTCAGTTTGTTCTCTCGACGCCCTCACCCTTTGATTTTTAGATTACGCAACCTCAACGCTCTCACATTAAGGGCATCAGAAGAACGAACTAAACACGAAGAGCTTACTAGTACAGTACATTGTAATGCAATAGTAGTTTGGAGTGTTAGAAAAACAAACAGAAAATAAATGGCTAAGAGCATCAGCAGAACAACAAATAACGTCGGACTATAATTGAAGAAAATTGAAAGTTTAAGTATTTTATTGTCACTTTTTGAAGTTTAAGCTATAATTAAAAAAATTAAAAATCTGAGTATTTTATTGCTACTTTTTTTTTGAAATTATTTTATTGCTACTTTTTAAAGTTTTGGTTATAATTAAAAAATTGACTAAAGTTTAGACTTTTTTTTGTTAATTAACCCATAATTAAATGATAAGATCGCTTATTTTATTATTATAAAATAACTATTAAAGTGAAGTGAATTTTTCACTTTTTTTAGCATTTATACCTTTGAACTAATAAATGTTAATTCTACAATCAAGTACATTACATATCATACCATGAGACCCACGTCATTAAAAGAAAGTTCATAGTTAAAGCTACATTTAAACCAATTATAATGAGCTGGAATTTCATAAATGTCATCACCTACCTACCAACACCACTTTTGAAAATAACGTCTTTGCAGGTTAGAAGTAAGGTTATATACTATTGAATCTTTTCAAATTTTATATTTAAGCGAGATTTTTATTGAAATGTTGTTATTGTATGTACCAACTCCAATATCATTTACTATCATTACATCTACTTATAATGACTATCAAATATAATTATTACTTTAAATTTTCATTTATGACAATGTAGAGTTTGGACTTAATAATTAAATTTTCAATGTTCCCCCCTTTTTAAATCCTTTTTACATGTCAATAACCTAACAAACCACATGCATTGACAATAATTAAAAAAAACTTATTATAAGTTTAAAAGGATAAAAGGATAATTACATATCATTCTTGAAAAGTATGAATAATAATCTATCGTTTGATTTTAACTAAATAAGTTTATTGAGTAATTCACTATAAATCATTGTTTTAAAATTTGAACCGAAAGTTAAACAGGTAAAATAAGAGGTTTAAGTTTTAAAAGGTTCAACCGACATTAGTCCATTATAAAACTAGTTAAAGATTGAATAAAATTGAAAATTCTAAAATGAAACTGTCTTTATCTCTCGAAAAATTATAAGATTAATTAAAAAAATTCTTAAATTAAGACTAATTGTTTTATTTTAATTTATAAAAATTGATTAGCTTACCAAAATTAACCGATTAATTGATAAATTGATCAATTTTTAACAACATGAGTTATTGAAGTAAATTGAATCAAAAAATTAAAAATGAAACTGAAAAGTTGGCTTGTTCAAAAATTTTATGGTTAAATTGGTTGAGTCGGTTTAATTTTTAACCATTGCTCAAAATATATAATTTATAGATATTGAGTACATTTCACAATTTTTTAGAACATATATAGTTGCGAAATTTATTGTTATAAAAAAGTAAAAAATAATAACAATAATAAAGGATAAAGATGTCTTTGTTAGGGATTCAAACTTGGTGATTGTTTAAATTATGGTAGATTATTAGTAAAGTCATGGAATAAATTTAAAGGCAAGTACTTATCACACATTTGAGACAAAAGACAAGTTAAGTTACTGAGTGTCCCAATCTTTGTCTAGTTTTTAATGTCTTCAAACCATACAGGCTCCCTAAAATATGGGAGATGTATGCCACTAGATGTCAAACCCTAGAAGTACAGGAAATAATCAAAATTTTTAAAAAATGGATGTAAAGATTAAAAGGAGAACAGGTGAATCACTAGAGAGAAAGAAAACAAGATAGATGATTCCAAGTAAGAAAATGCTTGTTTGGTAAGTGGGAAAGTGAGAAAGAATGTCAAAAGTGAAGATGCATTTTGCATATTTTATGTCAATACAATATGATAGAACTTAGAACAAAAAGTACAAATAAAGCCAACATATAAGTCACCAAGTAAACCATTAAAAGGAATGCCACTAAAAAAGTATGCATATGGTCCATAGCATACCTATAATCAAAGATTACTTGTTCAAAGTTTTAAATATCTTTTTCAAATTATTTTAACAGATCAGGGTAGATATTTCGAGAATTAAAAAATTGCTTGTCAAATTTTATTAACTTATAAATTATTTCTCAATTAGTTAAAAATAAAAATTAGAAGTATGTACGAAAATTCGTTTCACTTAAGAAAATATTAGTTATTTATTTTAGGGTAAAAGATATACACTTCCATATAGTTTAAAAATCTTTTAAAAAAACTCTCTGACTTTTAAAATTTTTGAAAAATTTCTTATAATTTTTAATTTTTTAGAAAAATCTCATCTCTTAGAATTAAGTAGAAAAATAACAACTTACTATGAATATGTAACATGAATTAATCAAATATTACTAGCATGATGATCCAATTCAGCTTTAAATCCAATTAAGCGAATTACATTCCACTTAAATTAATAATTTAAAAAGATTATAATAAATTATTAGTTTGTGTTGTATTTAATTATTTTTGTTTGAGATTAAAAGAAGAATTGAGTAGTTACTTAAATATCATTTAATTAGTTTATATATGATATTCTTACTAAATATATTTCATCGTTATTTTATATTAACAATGTAAAAGATTTTTTTGAAAAACTAAAAATTGGAAAGGGTTTTTTCAAAAAATTCAAAGATTAAGAATTTTTCTAAAATTTTTCAACCTATAGGAAATTTTATGTCTTTTACAACAACAACAACAACACTTAGTAAAAATCTCGCTGAAAATTGAGGTCTGAGAGGTTTAGTAATACGCAATCTTATCTTTAACCAATAAAGAGACTTCCGAAAACTTTACTATTGCTTTAAAAAAATTAAAAAATTTTAAACTATAGGAAAATTTCATGTCTTTTATTACAACAACAACACTCAATAGAAATTTCGTGGAGAAGGAGGGTCTAGGGAGGTCTGGTAATACAAAACCTTACCCCTAACGAGTTGAGAGATTTGGAAATGACAAAAATTTTATGTCTTTTACTTTTTATTTTATTAATTAACAATGGAGGATGTGAAAGTAAGGGTATACGATGGCTAAGATGACAAAGGTTAGCTATACCAAAGATTTATGGAGGTCTGGGATATCGGGATTTGAGGCAATTTAATTTAGCTCTGTTGGCAAAGCAAGGATGGCGACTTCTCAAATACCCGGAGTCAACTGCAGCAACCATTCTTAAAGCTAGATATTTCCCAAAGACTGATTTCTTCTCAGCAGAGTTGGGCAACA
>JANKOE010000205.1:2283460-2299157 GCA_026284465.1 Erythroxylum citrifolium
TCTTCAACTGTTATTCGTTGCGATTTGTACGACATTTCAGCGATTAAACAGGATCCATTTCGTAAATTTGGCCAAATTGGCAATATTCAAACAATACAAACACCATATTACCGACTGTCGGTCGCAAATTGACTTTTAATTTCCGACCGACGGTCGGCAAGCAATGTTCAATTTGCCGACCGTCGGTCGGCAAAAAGCTTTCTTCATTTCTGACTAATCGGTCGGTAAACGAGCATCTACTTGCCGACAGTTCGGTCGTTAACTGCAACTACAATACGCCGACGGTCGGTCGGTAAAACATTTGAACTGTACCGATGCTTCGGTCGGAATATTTTACCGACCGAAGAACATATGGTCGGTAACATTTAGCGACTATGCAATCGCCGACCAATGTCTCGGTCGCTCACTTCGGTCGGTGAATAATTGTACAGACCATAAACAGAGGTATTCGGTCGGTAATTTCGGTTGGCAAAGAACCTTTTTCTTGTAGTGGATATGTACTTATAGATGAATCAAACTAATTATAATATTTATTATAATTATCACATATTTAAATATTTTCTTTTATACAATAAACTATTTAACTTTAGGTAGATATTTTATGAATAATATTTGTATTTTCTGATGTGTATAATATACAGATATTGTGAAAAATATCTATACTCTTCTAACATAGGTGGTGTTTTTATTTTAATATTTTATTTTTACAATTGAACTTACCAACACTTGAATTAAGACTGTGATTAAAAAAAATCTTCGTCAAGAAAAAAAAGAACATGATTAAATATGTATCACATGAATTAAAACAAATTAGTTTGGCAAAGCATCTAGTGGATGAGACCATCGAGTTGGAATTAATGCAAAGGTTAATAGGCCATTGGCCAAGCAAGCTCAAGAAATTAGTTACCAGTTCTTTCATTACTGGAGCATAACCCAATACGATCAGACTAAATTCATTACTAATGCCACCAAGCAATGGCATCAAACATATAAAAGTTGGCGTAGATGGAGATTGTTTATAAAATTCAACTTGTGTTTGGACTTTGGATTGATAAAAATGACCTTCACATATTTATAAAGAAGCCATAATATCTAAATTAGCCCAAAAAAACATAGATTAAACAATGACATCTTCATTTTATTTCTTTTTTCGTATTTGATTTATTACAATGTACATCATATCAAATAACAGTAAGTTGCTAAGCGTTCTGCTTCTATTAAAACAAAGACTTATAATTCAACAATTCCATTATAATCAAGTTTCAACTTATGAATTATAATGCTCCTCATTCTTGTGTTGAAGATTAATATATGAAGCTAACTAGCTAAGCTTAAACTTTCATCACACAGTTATTTAATTATAAAAAAAAGTACTCATAAAATAAGCTCTCTATGTTACCAACCATTTACAAAATGTTCCAAAAAGAAGAAGGAAAGATTACAAGAGAAAAGTGGGAGGTTCTCAAATAAAAGAAATAGAGAGGCAGCGGTAAAACATAAAGAAAAAGAGGGGAAATATGATTTCATCAGTAAGAGATTTAGAGAAATAAATGTTTTCTATTTGAGCTAAATTTTTAATATGTTGTTTTTAAATGTGCAATATTTACATCGATGTGTCATTTAGGTGGTATGTGGACTTTGGTTGCTCTCCATGATAATATAAGAGTAATTGTAGAAAGAATCATGCAAAACTTTTTTTACTGATATTCCTGGTTACTAATTAGGAAATCTTTATCAAGATTGTGATATCGCCCGAGAGATTTTTGTTAGTCCACAAAATGGGATGGTATGAGAAAAAAGTTTTATTCAAACATTAATCGGTTGTCTATTAACAGGCAATATATATATATTGGGTCTATGATGCATTGCCATTTGAAATTATTAATAAATACATTTCCAATAATGAAGAAAATTTCAAAAGAATTGATAAATCAAATCAAAATCTAAGCATTTTTTTAAAATCCCGATTAGGAGAGTGAATAGGGAAATTCCATATGACCCAATATATTTGAAAAGTCGTATTATACATCAATCTAAATGGAATCTTCATAAGTAATTTGTTATTTTATTCCCTCTTGTTGCTTAGATTGAGATACTCTTTAAGGAGCTTTATTATATTATAATTCACTATTGTTGGTGATGTTTTGATTTGTGATCCCTAAATTATTAGAGGGACTGAACGTTAGTGTATCTATTACTTTCAAAATAGTGAAAATTATTTTAGTGAACTAGTCTCATAATTTTTCCCTCACACTAGGAGTTTTTAAATGTTAAATTATATTTTTTTTTATGTGTTGATTGTTGTTTGGAAATGCTATATGTTGTTTGATATATTTGTGGAGCCTATATTTTTGTAGGGGAAGAAACAAACTATTATATTGCTTTCGTATGCATGTGTCACACTTTATATGTTTGATCTTTCTCACAACAAGTAGTATCAAGACATTTGCTACCATTCATCTACATTAAATCTATAAATCTCTATTTATTAGACTTTGTCTAACTTAACTCTAACATCAATAAAAAGATTTTGGGAGGACTAAGGGAGAAATTGGAACGAATTTAAGGTTCTGTTTGATTGAGGGGTTAGTAATAGAACAGGATGGAACGTAACACACTTCTATTGCTTGATTTAGGATTTTATAATAAATAGAATGAAATAAGATAGAAGCGGAAGGTTTTATGTTATATTCCATTACATCCTAATCAGTGAAAAAAAGAAACCTTTGATTTGGAAGGTTTGGGATAGAATGTAAACTAATAAATACATACTACCTAATATACTCTCAATAATTTTTCTTAATACCAATTATTTCTTCTAACCCTAATCCTCTTTTCCCAGATTCATTTATTACGATCCACAAAAATTGTATATAATTAATAATATTTTTATATTATTTCTCCTTACCCTAATAATAATATTTTATACAATTAATAATAAGTTGTCAAATTTTTAATATATTACATTCCATTTTATTATAAAAAGTTTCATTCTATTGTATTTTATTAATTAGCATCCAGCCACGTAATGCCTAATTATCTTCGATGCTGGCGCGTGGGATCAAGTTATAACCGTTGGAACTGCTTTTTGAAAAGTTCCGACATCATAAGTTCCTGTAGAATCAAAATAAGGTTAATAATCATGAACAGCATGAAAATAAATTATAATTTACACATATTGAAAGAAGAGATTATCCATAACCCCCTTGGTCGAAGTTGTGAAACGTTCGTTAGTTACCAGATATAGACATTCTGCTTGTAAATCCGTCTTGGAATCTGTCTGAACATGGTTTTATCTTCATAACTGTAATATCCTATAGCATCAGTTCATTCTCTGTTTAACTGTCAAGCCCTTTCAGAATCCGAGGCTGCTTTGTGGAAAAGCATTGAATAAACGTTTGGAAATGATGGGGTCTCTCTTTTTTGCTACTCCTCCATCAATGAATTTTTAGAAAGCGGGGTTGCTTCCCATCAGCTGTCTTCTTTAGTGGCTTGTGCTCCGAGGATCACTGAATCTGTGTCTTGCACGCTTCAGGTAACTAGCTGACATGTCGGGTGTCATTTTTTAAAAATCTTTTATAAGTCTTGTTCTTCATTTTTAGCTTATTGTGTAAAACGAAATTTTGGTGATTGAAAGTTGTTGCTGGAACTTTTTCTGATTTTCTCTCGATTTCTTCCTAGTTGCCGAAGTTGGATAGGAAATTTCTACCTGTACTACTTTCTATGCGGGCTTATCACGAAGTTGACTAGGCATATTGTTTCTGCTATATCATCACAGATTCACCAGAATTCTTCAGGATTAAACAGTGTCTGATTGGTTTCTGTGTGTGTTGTAAGCATGCTTTGTCGGAACTTTCTGTGCCTGAGTACCTGTTTTCCTAACATTCTGATGTGATTCTGTTTCAACTGTAGTATAATCAGATTTACTTTCTTTTTGTCTTTCCTTTTCCAGGGCTCATATATTTAGTTTGAAGCAAATATAAGAATTGCTCTGCATGTAATATGATGGCTGAAAGTAATGAATTAGCTGTGTCTGAGACTGATATTATCGCTTTACAAGAAGCAGTTTATGCACAGGAACAACTTCTCCAACATATTTCTACTGAATTGGATGTGGAAAGAGAAGCTTCTTCCACTGCGGCTAGTGAAGCCCTGTCAATGATATTGCGGTTACAAGGTGAGAAGGCCTCGTTAAGGATGGAAGCAAGTCAATACAAGAGAATGGCTGAAGAAAAGATGTGCCATGCAGAAGAGGCTTTGGCAGTTTTTGAAGATCTTATATGTCAGAGAGAAATGGAGATTGCTTCTCTGGAGTTCCAACTGCAAGCTTATAGATACAGACTCCTGAGCATGGGCTGCAATGATTTGGGTGTTTGTGAAGATAAATTTCCAGAGGATATTTCCATGAAAAGACATGATTCCTTGTCAGGGGAAAAGGTTCTCAACACCAATGTTAAGAAGCTCAATTCCCTGCCTCAGATTCAAGGCAAGAAAAGTACTGGTGAAAGGAAAATCCTGGCAATTCTTGCTCCAGATTCAAGTACAAGCATTGCTGATGAAAATGGAATCCAAGAAGCGAATGATTTAGAGAAGAAGTCAGGAGTTTATGCTGTTGGACACATTAATTCCTACCAGAAGCAGATTAAAAAGCTCGACGAATGGGTAAAGTATATTTCAGACTGCAAAGATCCTGGAAGACATAAAGCAAACTTCAGTAGAGGTGGTATCTGGTCTCCGTCATCATTTTCACAAGAAAGCGTTGGAAATGTTCTTGATTCTATGAGAGAGGAAGGTGGTGACAGTGGTCACTCAGATCAATTTAAGCATCTTGAAAATTATCAAGAAAAGGAAGTCATACTTAATGCTACCTGCTCCCCAGGTGTGCAGGATATCATTGAAGTTCCACAAACTATCAGGATTTGTAAATCTTCTGAAGCTCCAAAGATGGAATGTCAAATATTACATACGAAAGGCAAAAACAAGCTTGGGAGTGCAGATCTGACATCGGATGAATATTTTGATTCTGTTAAGGAAGCCGAAACTGATTGCATAAAGACAATGGTGCTTTCTCCAGGTTGTCAGAAGAGACCACAAAAGCCAGGAGATGGAATGAGTATTGATTGCAATGTGTCTGTTGCTCATCCAGATCTTGCTGCTGTAGCCACTCAAACAGACTTTTGGCAATTGAGTCAAAGAATTGAGCAACTGGAGAGGGCGAGAACTTTCAACAAGCAAGAAATTGCTGATGTAAGAGATAACGAATTGAAATTATTGAAGGAGATAAATGAACAACTTAAATCTATAAAATCTGAGATGAAAACTCTAAAAGCTGAGACATCACCTCTTCCAGATAGGCCAACTCTGGATCTTCTCCAGGAGGTATGTCTTGTTCTCCCACACTATCTCTTCCAGTATCATACACAAAAACACAGGCCTTTTCACTATTTGTGGATGTCTAACATGTTCTACACTTGCAATACTGACTTCAGGTTTCTGTTTGCATATGACTAAGAATCAGATAAACATTGTGCCTTAATTTTGACAGGCTATGATTTACTTTTGGATTTGATCAAGACAACCACTGGGATCATCCATCTGTTGTCGTGTTCTAGTATGCTCTTAACAAGGATAGTAAAATCTTTAACAGTTTCTTCAAAGATCCAACAATAACTAGTCCTCAGGGAGGTGCAGGACTTGTAACTGTAGTATAAAAATGTTGTAAATGTTATATAATCGGTGCGAATTGTACTGTGATAGTGTTCTGGATTCAGGAATAGGGTGATTGTGAATAATTATCTTGCTGCATCGGGAGTTTGATACGGTTTAGCAACTTGTGCTGCTGGTTTGATTTTGTTTTAGAACTTGTATCTGTAAATTCTTGCCAAAGCATTCAAAACCACCACCTGGTTGAAATAAACATGTTAATGCCTCTTTCTTTTATCTGCATTACTTACTGATTTTTCGGGTACTTACAGCAAATGCACATAACACATTTAACAGGTTAATTCATATCTGAACTTTGGACCTGTATATAGACTTTGGCACATGAAAATGCATTATGCGGGTGTTGACGATCTCTAGGGGCTTGATAATTTCAGATATATAAACACATTTTATGAAAATTATGAAGACATATAAACACTTTTTATGAAAATCATGAACAATCTCAGAATTCGAATTTCATCCTGACAGGGTTAAGTTGTATAATACTGCCATAAGTGACTGTGCACAATTTACTATGGAGTCAAACTTCAATCTTACTTGTAGATAGCCAAGATTTGATAGTGATGCTCTAACAATAAAAGGCTATAGCTTCAATTCATGAATACAACCTCTAACAAAAGTTGTGCAACAACAAACTGGAAGTTCTAATCTTTATCAGAGGAGATCTGGAATCAATAACCATCAGGTATCCATCATCCAGAAAAGTATTGAGTTTTCCCTGTCAGAATGGAAAAAAAAAACTGCATTGCCATTCTTGACAGGATTCATCCATCCACAATGTAATCCCATTGATACTAAATACAACAACAAATTAGAAAAAAAAAATACTGCATAGGTTAAAATATACTGCAGAGGTTAAGTGTGATCTTATCATCGCTTATTGTTATACTTCACTCTCTTTATTCCAACTCTCAGGTTTCTTGTTCAGTGGTCCTCCATGGATAAGCATACCATTGCTGTTTTAAATGCCAATCACTGTCATGGAGCATCATGCCATTTCTTCTTTCCCGCATCACGCACTAGGAGTATTTTATGTACCCTTCTCTAGTTAGTGGACTAAACACTGAGTTTATGGTATTATATGAAGCTAATTGGTGGTATGTGACCAGTTAAGTTCAAGCATTGTTTGCAACTTCCTAACCAGTTTCTAATATTTTCTTTTTTCTTTTTCTCAAAAGGGTTAACATGTACTTGATTGAGGATGCAGAAGTCATTTGCAATTTCTTTTGGTTTTCCTTTTTCTGTATTCTTCTCCATAAAGACTTCAATCTTTTTATCATGTTCTTCTTTAGGCCATTGGTCAGTGCAATATCTCATTAAAAAAAGGTAGATTACTATCTGTAGTCCACTAATGGGTTGCTCAGAAAAGTATGTGCAGAAAAGAATATAAATTATAAAAGAAAGAAATAAAAACACATAAAAGATTTTAGCCAAGTTAGGTCAATTGAGTCTGCCTACATTATCCGGAGTCAAGAACAGCTGATTTTCTATTGATTAATCGAAAAATTTTCCGTAAAACCAATATGCTTGTGTATGTCAGGACTCAGGAATGCTTCCTGCTCTGGGAAGATTGTGACGTTGATTCTTTTCCAGGATGTTGTGTGTTTCCTGGAAAATATATGGTGGTGGGATTGGCGAGAAAAGTAATGGTGTTCCAACGTGTTCAAGTTGTTGAATGGGAAGTTCTGGTCTTATTGGAAAATTACCTGACAGGATGGTTACAAAATTAAAAAAGCAGGAACCTTTTTCTCTGTAAATTGTATGACATGTTCACAAATGCTGTATATCGTACTTTGAACACGTACAATCAGATCTTGCCATGGTGCTTGCTCTGTACTTTTTCTTTTTCCAAGTAGTTACTGTTCTTAGTTATTGGTTTATAGAAATTGAAGCTGAAGTTTCTTCTAGGTCAATTTGTTCATGGTTTTGCTTTTTCCTGAGATCCTTTCACATCAGCAAATGGCAATGGAAAAAGAAACTTGATGGTGGTAGTTCCATAATGGATGCTTTTCCAATTCACTAATTGAGAAGAACCATTAATGGAGGATTGGTTGTATATGCTTTTTCCATACAAGAAAAGCACAGATTTGTTTATTTTTAAAAATAAGAGACTTGGGGAAAAATTGGATCGAATCCCAATAAGCTTATATACAACTGAGATATCACATCTCAACCCAAAACTTTAAGGCAATAAGTTATGAGTCTAATCATTGTATACGACTCAATTCATCTTGTATCCTTTTCCAACGTGAGATTACTCCACTTATCCAACAATATAAACCATATACAATGTGAATTTCCATTGATGTATGTATATAATCTCATCTTCCTACCATTTTGCAGGCAGGAATTCGACTTTCTGCATAAAAATTGATGGTCCAGGTACTTCCTCCCTATTATAATCCAAGTGATGGAAAGGTTAGAACTGCTCTTCATCACCATTATAGAAGTAAGAATAGATTATTTGTCGTCTTCCACTTACTACCATACTTTACAAAACAAAAGTTCCATAGATAAAAAAAGGGTAGGCTGAAAGAGATCATTTTGCATCATTCTTGATCTCCAAATCGCTGGTAGAACAAAATGCTGATATTCAAAGAGTGAAATGAAATGGACTGATAGAACACAGTGATTGGTTGAAGTAGCAACGTATGTGTCATAGCCCAATCATGATTAAGACTTGATCAATCTTCTGCAATCTAATAATATATAAACAATCCAAAGGCAGTATTTGGCTGGTTCATGATGATCACAAAGTTCTGTCGGCTGATACGAGTTTGTTGGAGGGTGAAAAGAAGATCTTGTTTCTGCTTAATATCACTTTCCAGATTTCAGTTCTAGTGGCCGAAAGTTACAATATTAAGGGTGTAGTTTGGCTTTATTTTTTTAATTATTTTGTGATTTTTGATTTTCATCTTATTTTAATGTGATTACATTATTATTATTAATAACAATTAAATATGAAATAAAATTTTTAATAAATTAAATAATTTATATTTTAATATCTTATATAATATTTATTAATATATATTAATAAAGTCATTATATTTATTAAAATAAATAAATTAATAATTTAAAAGTTTATTTTAAAATTTAAAATATTTTTATAATTATTATATTTAAAAATATTTTCATTTTAAAGTAATTTTAAATTAAAATTAAATTAAATACATAAATTATATTCATCATAAATCTTGTTAATAGTTAATATTAGATAATTAAATAAATATATTGAGTTGATTGTAACAAATTGACAAAAAATAAAATAAGAAACAAATTTTTATTTATATTTTATTTAGATCATCTCACTATTAATTATTATAATAAATCAATATTAAATTAGTGAGTTAATTTTTGCACAAATAAATATTTATCTTATATATTAAAATACATTTTTATAATTTCATAATAAATATGAAAAATATAAACTCTCTATTAAATAGTTATAGAGAAACTTGAAATACTTGAATATAGTTATCATTTTATATATTATAAATACAAATTATTTTAACAATAATAACTCTTAATTTACTGAAAATTATAATCAAATATTTTTGGAGAAAGTAACATAATTAATTAATTATATATTTTCATTTAAAAAAAAGCTCACACAAATAAAAAATCTTACTAAATTTTAAAATAAAAATAAGAACAAACAACTCCTTGAATTTTGTTACAAGGAAAATGGATCAAACAAAAGAATGGAATGAGATAGGAACTGTGAAATTGTAAGAAGCTACAATGGTGTTTCAATTCTTATCTTCAGGAAGTTCCAGGATTTGGGGATGCTTTCTCGTTGAGCAGGGAGGGAAGACTGGACACATATTCCTTTAGCCTGCCCATTTCTTGTGCCACATCCAACATGCTTGGTCTAGTTGATGGATTGTGCTGAGTGCACATAAGTCCAAGCTCAATGAGTTCAACAATAACTTCACTCCAGATTCCGTCAAAGTAGGCCGGAATGATCGGTGAAAAACACCTCAGGATTGCTTGTTGAATTATGGGGTTGAGCTTGGAGGGATAGTGACTCTTAATCCACTCATGCAAGCTTGATCCTTCGTGGAGCAGAACATCAGTTGGTCTCCTCCCTGTTATGGTTTCTAGCAGGATAACTCCATAACTATAGACATCTCCTTGTGTCGAAGCACGCTTTCCAATTCCGTATTCTGCAATAAGTGAATGAGAACTGAGATTGATCATTGAACATTCTGCAGACTATTAGAATCTGTCATGTAAATAAGCTAAAAGAGGGAATGTTGAGTTAATCAGCAGTAGGAAATACCTGGAGGTATGTAGCCTACTGATCCACACAACAGGTCATTTGTTGAGCTGAAGGACACTGAATCACTAGGTGAATTGTATTCATCAACATCTTTTAAGAGCTTCGCAATTCCGAAATCGGTCACCAATGCTGTCATGTCATCGTCCAGAAGGATGTTGCTCGGTTTAAGATCGCAGTGCACGACTCTGACTGGGGAAAAATGGTGCAAGTAGGAGATTCCTTCAGCTACATCACTGCAGATGCTTACCAACTGAACCAAATCCAAGTCAGAATTCAATCCATTACTTGGGTACAGATGCCTTTCCAAGCTCCCATTTGACGTAAGAGGAAGAACAAGAGCCTTGAAGTCTGGTTTGCTGCAGATTGTGATGATTCGTATCAAATTTCTATGCCTGGTCCTCTTCAGGACTTGGCATTCTCTCTTGAAACTGTCCGAAATCTCACCACCTTTCTTAAGATTCAAGACCTTCACTGCTATTTTTGTATTATCTTGAAGAACTCCCTTATAGACATGACTAAACCTTCCCGAACCAATTAGGCTTGAAGCACTGAACCCACCAGTAGCGTCAATGAGTTGCAGATGTGAAACTTTCGGATACTTGAACTCTTCAGTTTCATTTGCCTCTTCTTCTACATCTTCTCTATTGAAAATTGCCAGTTGCCTTTTCTTCTTTGACCATCGTAGTATGTAGTAGGTCAGGAAACAGAGTAAGGAAGCAGCAAATAATGCCATAAGTGTAGGAACAATGACTGAACTAGAAGCAAGTTTCTTCCTGCAGTGTGACATGCCGCTTATCGTGCCACAAAGGTGATTGTTCCCGAGAAAGGAATCTACTGTTAGAGATGAAAATGCTCCCTTATTTGATATGTTCCCAGAAAACCTGTTGAAAGAGAAGTTTAGTTGCTTGAGAGTTGGTGAAGCCTGCAAAGATGTTGGTATTTGTCCACTTAATTGGTTTGAAGAAACATCAAGCTCTTTTAGATATGGCAACTGTCCTATTGAAGCAGGAAGTGTACCTTCTAAAACATTTCCTGAAAGGTTAAGGTGCTCAAGTGCAATGCAGCTTCCAAGCTGTGGTGGAATGGTGCCAGAAAGATTATTCGAAGACAGATCAATTGCTAGCACCATGTCCATCTTACTTAGCTCTACAGGTAAAGGTCCATCTAAGTGATTGCCTGACAAGTTCAAATACAATTTCAAGCTTCTCAATGCTGCAACTTCACTGGGAATTATACCCAAAATTCGATTCCAAGAAAGGTCCAGAATCTCCAAATTGATGCATTTTCCCAGGCTTGGTGGTATATTTCCTGATAGCTCATTGTCGTAAAGCAGAAGTCTTCGTAACTGGGAAAGGTTCGCAAAACTGTCCGGAATTGAACCTGACAGCTTGTTTTTTGACAAATCAAGAAGGCCTAAATGGGAACTGTTTCCAAGAGCTGAAGGAATTTCTCCAGAGAGTGAATTGTTGGACAAGTACACCCTCTCAAGTCTTTGCATTCGACATAGCTCAGGCGGGATGGTACCATTCAACAGGTTACTGGATAAATTTAAGAGGGTAAGGTTGACAAGTTTTGAAATCTCAGGGGGTATAGAGCCATAGATACTATTCTGATCAAGATGAATCAATACGAGATAGGAAAGATCACCAATAATAGAAGGTATCTCTCCACCAAGACCATTTCCTGCTAATTCGAGCTCACGCAAACTCGACAGATTAACTAAGGAAGCAAAGAAAGGTTCAAGATTGGTGTTACTTTCATGGCTCAGGAAGTTATTATAAGACAAATAGAGAAGGTTTAAGTGTGGCAGATTACGAACAACCCCTGATGGTAATTCCCCACTTAACATATTTGTCTCCAAATCAAGCCATTCAAGTTTTGAGTAGTTGGCTAGAGCTTGTGGAACATGTCCCACAAGTCCATTCGACCATAGCATAAGATACTTTAACTTAGCAAGCTTACACTCACTCTTCAATGGGATTTCACCGGTTAAAGAATTGTTGGACATGTCTATGTACTCCAAAGGCGACGACTCGTTGCAAAAAAGTGCCGGAGGGATGTGACCACCAAGCTGGTTACTCGACAGGTCAAGGTATTTTAAACCAGGTATAGAACCAAACTCGCCTGGAACATTTCCTTGAAGCATATTGAATGATAAACTGAGCTGTTTCAGTTGGAAGAGATAACCAAACTCTGGTGGGATGCGACCCTGGAAGAAGTTCATCGACAAATCAAGAATAGTTAATGAAGAAAGATTAGCAAGAGCAGAAGAAATCCTGCCAACAAGTGACAGGCCACTAAGATCAAGCTTTGTTATATGATCACTAGCTTTGTTGCAGGTAACTCCTGTCCAGGTGCAGACCTGAGCGTTCCAGGAGTTCCAGGTCTCAAGTGCACCTTCAGGGTCTACCACAACTCCTGACTTGAACATAAGCAAGGAAACTTTTTCCTTGACAAGTTTAGGACTCTCTTGGCCAGAAACTTCTAACAAGACAGTGATCAAGCAGAAAAGTGAAAACTTGCAAGAACCCATCATAAGTTTGGTGTGTTCCAGGCAAAGAAAGTAGAGTTCATGAGCAGAGAGATCACTGTACCTGTAGTAGCAGATAAACAATTCAGGCAACCAAGTCTTTAATAAGCTCAAACAGTTGACATTTTGCAGCAAAAAGATAATATTTTAGTCCTATGACTGAAATTTCCGTGAGCCTAACTGCAGCTGGAAGCTGCAAAACGTCCAGGACTGAGTAAGAACAGCACAAATGGTATCTCACCATGTGTCACAACACATCGGCAATGTCACCAACTTGATTAATGGTGATTTACAAGTCAGCAACTAGGCCTAACCTGTGTTTGAAATGGGAATAGGCTAGGAATAGTGGATGATGAGTTGTTAATAGAAAGATAATCTAGGTTGGTAGGCGTGTCGTGTCAACTCATAACAAATTGTTTAAAAAAAGATTATAATTCACCTTAAAAATTAAAAGACGATTTAATTAATAATATTGATCAAATTTAATTGGTCAAATATTATTTTAAAAATATTAAATTATAAGATATTAATTCATGAATTTTTTTAAAAAATTATATAATTTAGCATATTATTATATAAAAGATTTTGATTCATTTCAAAAAGAAGTTTTAAAAAGATAATTTGATAAAAAGGTCATAAACATTGGAATTTGAGAATATTAATTAAGTATAATTTATTATTTGATTAAGAATTATTAACTCGTTAAAAAAAATTTAAATTATAAAATTATCTAATTATATGTTATTTAAGAGGTAAAAAGAGTTGGTGTACACGTGTGTTTTTTTTGTTTTTTTTTGCCTCTTATTATTAAGTATATATATTAAGGATAAATAAGATGGACGACCACGAAATTCTATCCCGCCGTTCGTTTTATGAACGACTCGGATTGTTCCCCATTATACTCTTATCACGGCTATGACTTAATTGACTCACGCCATGCTGTTATTTTTTTCTTTTCTTACTTTTTGTTCCTAAATTCATCTTATATGACCACATTTTTCTACATGCTGATTAAATAAAATATACAACATAATTTAAACAAATAGTCATAATTTTGACATTTCAAAATTTCAATCCGACAGCTTTCTAAACAAAATTTCAACCCAACTTACAAGTTAAATTCCATATGTTCCTCTTGGCAGATGTTTTTTTTTTATTACAAGGGAAAGAAACAATCAAAACACTAGGTCCGAACTAATGCAGCACTTTACGATACGGAACATCGTGTGTATCACGGTACATGTGGGCCATTAAAAGCAGCGGCGCCTCCTGAAAGGGATAGACTCCGAGGCTAGAGTAAGCGGCAAGAGCGGCAAAACTATCCGCACACTGGTTCCCTTCCCAGTGCACATGTTGTAACTGCACCTCCCAAGCTCGTCGCAAGATCTCCAGGATACCTATCACCCTCTTGGCAGATGTCAATTGATATAACACTTCATTTGCTCACATCTTATGACTCATGCCATGACATTTTTTTTTCTTTTCTTATGTTTTGTTCCTAAATGTATTTTATACGACTACGTTTTTCTGCATGTTGGTTGAATAAAATATACAACATGATTTAAACAAATAGTCATAATTTTGACGTTTCAAAATTTCAATCCAACAGCTTCCTAAAAAAGTTTCAACCCAACTTACAAATCAAACTCCATGTGTTTCTCTTGGCAGCACACATCTTACGACTCATGCCATGCCACTTTTTTTCTTTTCTTATGTTTTATCCTAAATGCATCTTATACGACCGTGTTTTTCTGCATGATGGTTGAATAAAATATACAACATAATTTAAACAAATAGTCATAATTTTGATGTTTCAAAATTTCAATCCAACAACTTCCTAAAAAAATTTCAACCCAACTTACAAGTCGATCTTCATATGTTTCTCTTGGCAGATGTTACTTGATATAACAATTCATTTGCACCATCTTATTTGATAAGGAGATTATAAAAAGACAGATTAAAATCATGAAGCAAATGCCTTGTCATGGTTGCGATTTAAATTGTCACAATCGTGACTCGTGACATGCCATTAGTAAAGGCTAGGGTCCATTAAAGCAGACGATTTAGACCTACTTGGCGAAAAAATATTTCTTAAATTGGTAATTTTATTCCAAAATTCTACAGGCTTAAAATCATCACGGTAACCGCATAAATCACTATGTAAAAATCCAAATATATTATTCAGTAAACCTAAAGTAATAACACGTGGCATATTCATCAATCTAAATGTTATATTATTCACAATGTCGTCATTGTTAAAAATCACTGTAAACTGGTCAAAAATTCTAGTGTTAATTCAACATATGAATTTTTTCTAAATTAGCAAATCTATCTTATCTTATGTTATGTAACAATTCTTCACTTGGTCTGCTATTCCTAATTCAATAATAGCTTCATGATCAATAAATATGTTCAGCATAATATGACGATCTTTTAAAGTTGCATACCTTAACTGGCTCTCTCACGTCTGCCAAATTGAAGACAAGAATTACCTAAAATGGGCATATCATCCGGTTGAGAAGATGAAGATGCCAACTATCTTATACGAGACATACTTGATAACGTTCGTTTGCCTAAGTAACAATCAAGGTCACGGTATAAATATATGTGTGAGTCGTTATAACATAAGTTTGTTTTTCTACAATACAATGTATAATAAATAAAAGGAAACGGTTATACCTATGTTGCGTCTTCACTAGTCTACTGCAACTCCATCTTCGGCACAGGTCTAATGTCTCAAACATCTGGAATGTTTCTTATCAATCAATTGTTTAATAAATAAATATAAAACAATGGATTAAAATGAAGAAGATAATAAAAAAAAAAGTGACTCCCCCTCGTAAACCCTCGATGATACCTTGTCCAATTCAACATGTTATACTAACATCACAATAGCAATGAAGTTTGTCCCTGTATAAATGTAAAAAACAAATTGGAAACAGTCGATATTGTTGGGCCCCAGGCTCAGGTACCGGGTGGATTTTAACCCCACGAGGAGGACCCATCAACTTCAGTACCGGGTACCGGGTGGATTTTAACCCCACGAGGAGGACCCACCAACTTCAGTACCCCCATTAATCAGTATTGTCCTCTTTGGTCAGGGAAATCCCTCTCCAGAATTCGAACACAAGACTTCAAGGGTTTGTTGTTGTTTAACCTTG
>JANKOE010000205.1:2299257-2309695 GCA_026284465.1 Erythroxylum citrifolium
GGTTTTGTTGTTGTTTAACCTTGAGGTCTTGTGTTCGAATCCTGGAGAGGGATTCCCCTGACCAAAGAGGACAATATTGATTAATGGAGGTATTGAAGTTGGTGGGTCCTCCTCGTGGGGTTAAAATCCACCCAGTACCTGAGCCTGGGGCCTAACAGATATAACATTATCAACCATAAAACAACATGACAGGAGGGAGTGAAATCAAGAAAAGTCAAATCTTTACTGCAACCTAATTCATACCAGAACATATACATTTATAAATATATTAAATTTATTTATTCCGTATATCTTATCCATTTATAACAAATACATTACACTATGCGTTTCCAAATTTTATTTTATTTTTTACTAACTAATTTTATTAAATCATTTTAAATATTTTAACTCTTATATTTTACTTATTTTCTGCTAAATAGTTTTATCCACATTCACAAATTTTAAAATTTTGGAAAATTTTAAAATTTAACAATATTTATTTATATATCTTTAACCTTTCATAACGTAACATATTCGTAATTACTCTACAATTCCCTTAAAATTTTATTTTAATTTTTTCAATAAGTCACAATTGTCACACCCATAACTCCTTAAAATTTTTAAATCATAATCAGGCCATAATTTCTTAAAATTTTTAAATCATAATCAGGCCATAACTCTTTATATTTGTATAATTTTTTATAAAATTTTCTTTTTTTAACTACGTATTAAAATATTATAATACATTTATTTACTCCTTTTCCTTTCAACTTTGACTAAACTATTTTATTTTTTCTTCTATATAAATTTCTTATTTTATCCATTTATCTTTTAAATTCCTTCATTACTATACATTTCCAAATTTTTTATTTTTAAAATTTTAATTTTAACTTACTTATTTTATGAATTCATTCTAAATATTCCAACTATTATATTTTTACCTCTTTTCTTTGACAAAATTTTATCTGCAATCATATAATTTTATTTCTTCCCACAAAATTTTAAATTACACAATATTCATTTATACATCTATAATTGTACAAAACATAACATATATATAAATACTCCTTAATTCTAAATTACGTGGGCATTATACTTATTTGGATTATCACTGTGCATTGTGTAGTGTCTATCTGCTAGTTGGCATTATAACACTAAGGTTTAAGGAGAACATAACACGTGGCAGAAACCCACAAGGTGATTTGTTTGATAAAAAGGGATTATTATCTTGGTCTTGTACAAGAATAATAAGAAAAGCCAATGTTTTAAACATCAAATGAAAATTAAATTGATAAGAAAAAAGTTTTAAAGCTAAAAGGTTTAACTAATATTAGTGCTATAAAATTGATTAAAGATTGAATAAAATTAAATAATTTAAAATATGATTGAAAGAAATCGTCCTTGTCTATCGAATAAATTGAAGTCTAGTTAAAAAATTGTTAAATAAAAATTAATTAATTAATTTTAGTTTATAAGAATTTACTAATTTATGAAAGTTGTCCAGTTAATTAATAAGCTGATTAGTTTTTAACAACAAAGTTATTAAAATAAATCGAAACAAAAAGTTGAATGATTCAAGATTTTTGCTGTTGAACTGATAAAGCATTTTACTCATTGAGAAACAAATATTTTAACGAAGTATTTTATTTTCCTTTTTCCATCATTAAAAAATATAGACTATTTTACAAAATGAGTTAAGATGCCTTTTTTCATAAACGCACAAAAGAGAGTTAAAAAGGATATAGTATTATTTATTTATAAAAATTCCACTTCATATATGGAATGTCAATATATAAAATTTCTTAAAATTTAAATCTATGCTTCCAAGAAATTAATCCTTAATAAAATAGGTCGAAAATTGCAATATTAACCTTCAAAAGGTGTCGTTAACTAGGTTAGTTAATTTTATAAAAAATAGAAAATGATATTAAAATTGCTTTGATTGAACTTTAATATTTTAATTTGAAATTGATATAAAAATACTATCACAAATTAATTTTAAAAATAAAAATAATATAATTTTAAATTATGTTAAAATAAATTAAAATTGTTAATTTCGAATTAATTTATTATTTTTTATAATTCACAAAACTTGTTTTATATAGACATATACTAAAACCCTATTGGGTTCTATGAAGGCAGGCTCAAGCACAATGACCCAAAAAGTAGTTTATTTTGGGCTCCTTTTCCATGTAGGCTTGGTTAGTACTTTAAGACACAATCATACATTTGTTTCTGAAACTATCCAAAGATTCGATTTTTAGTACTAAAATATCTTTACTCTCTATTTCTAATTTTCTATTAAAAATTTAAGATCCTTTTTTTACTTAATTTAATTTAAAATAAAAATTTACAAGTATTTAAATTTACAAGTAATTAATAAATAGATATTTATATAATATTTAATAAATTTGTTATATTAGCAAAAATAAAATTGTATTTATACATATGAATTTAAAATTAATTATTAAATTAAAAAATTAAAAATTGAAGTTCTTATAAATAATTTCAATGTTTTTAATTCTCTTTCAAAATATTATATTAAAAAAGAAAAAAAAATCATGGCCACCAGGAGGGGTTTTAGAGAGGTTTCTTTGTCTTCTTCAGATAAATAATCTACACTATTTTTCTCTTCCCAACTCCATCTTCACTCCTCATTCCTACACCTTCAAAACCAGTGTTTGTGGCCTCCATAGGTCTCTCTATCCATGGGCTACACAGCTCAAATTCAACACCCAACATGTTCTGTGAACCCACCAAAAATCTCTACCATCTCTGTTAAACCAGCTTGCAAGAACCTCCATTTCCTCTCGAACCCCGCCTCTCATTGTCTCTCCAATCCTTCACTATCTTCTTCTCCTTTCCCTCTCTGCCCCAGACCCCCTCGAATTTCTCTTCCTCTACACCTTTTACATGACGCTACTCATGACCATGTACTTGAAGACCTGGAGAGCTCTTTGGAAAACCAGCGAAAGCTTGAATCTTTGATGAAATTTGATGTGCCCACTTTCGGAAATGGGCAATCTTTGCGTCAGGAGATGTCCGAACATATTTTTATTCAGGACCCACCTTGGATTACGGCTCTTTTCTGGAAAGGTATGTACAAAATCGCCAACCGTGAATTGAGGCTGCAATTCAAGGATATTGAAAAGGCCAAGTATAATTTGTTGAGGAGAAGGCAGATTAGGGAAGAGACTGAGGCTTGGGAGAGAATGGTGGAGGAGTACAGAGGGATGGTGAAGCAAATGTGTCAAAAAAAGCTGGCGCCAAATTTGCCATATGTGAAAGGATTGTTTTTGGGGTGGTTTGAGCCCTTGAAAGAGGCCATAGAGAAGGAGCAGAATTTGCAGCGTTCAAAGAAGCAGAAAGCAGCATTTGCCCCTCATATTGATTTGTTACCGGCAGATAAGATGGCAGTGATTGTTATGCATAAGATGATGGCCTTAGTGATGGTAGGCCACGACGATGGCTGCATTCAGGTTGTTCAGGCTGCAGTGCAAATTGGCATGGCTATAGAGCATGAAGTATGTTATTGTTTTCCTTCTTAAATTGAAGTGCTACTGATGAGAATTGGAGTTTTAATAAATTTTCCTAGAACAATGGCAATAAGTTACGTCCTCCCTTCGTAAGCAGTGGCCTTTTCTTTTGGCAATCTTGAGCTTAGATTAAAATAGCAATCTTACTAATCGTAATCCTGTTACTTTGTGATGGTTGTTGTAGTGCTACTGGGACGTGAGACTTCATTTAGTTTTCTCTTATGTCTACTTGTGATTTGTGTGACCAAGTTGGATATTTGCTTTTATTTCTTTGCTTCTCAGGTTCGGATTCACAATTTCTTGGAGAAAACCAAGAATCTCCGGGCAAAAAACGCAAGGATGGAGACTGAAGACAGTTTGGATAAGAAGGAAATGCTTAGGAAACGTGTGAACAGCCTGATTAAAAGGAAACGACTTTTTGAGGTGCACAATCTGGTGAAAAGCGAAGAAGTTAAGCCTTGGGGTCGAGATACACAAGCCAAGGTCGTTTCCTTAACTATTTCGACTTCTAATGACAAAGAAACATGCTTCCTTATTCTTCATTATGTCCAGATTGTGGATTTGTTATATATGTGTTCATCAGTTTGTTTCTTGATCTCCTTTTCTAATGCAAATATAAATGCACAGCTTGGAAGTCGGCTGCTTGAACTGTTAACTGAAACAGCTTTTGTACAACCTCCGGTGGACCAATTAGGAGATGTCCCACCAGACATTCGACCTGCATTTACGCATAAGGTTAAAATTCTGAAAAGGAACCCAGGGTGAGCATTTAGGTTATACTTCCTTTTAAGGGGACCTGTAAATTATTGTCTTGCTCATTTTTAAACTTCATAAGCTTCATCTTGGGGTGTGGAAGATATAAGAATGCTATGTGTCTGTGCTTGGGATCGAGTCTAAGGACGATTCTCAAGACAATTAATCTCTTTCCCCTTATTTACGTTGGTTCCCTTTCTTGCAAAACCTATTTTTGGTGATGAAAAACTGGCAGCACTTGTCAAAGACAAAATCTGCCGAGATTGGGCTAAATTACTCTACTCCTAATTAGCTAATTTTTATGATAACTTCTTCCTTACTTTATTGCATAACGTAATAGCCTTATATATGCAAAGAAACACAAAAGTTCCAATTAAACTAGGACTCCTAGAAAGACTCCTATTCAAGCTGTTTTTATTAACATAACTATAACAGAAACAAGTGCAGAAATAATAGGGAAATAATAGACTTACTACTAAAAATAAAATACTCCTCTAATAGAATCCTAATAAAACACTCATACTCCTCTAATAGACTCCTAATAAAACACTCATCCATATCAGGGAAACACAAAAGCATGTGGCTAGTTTCTAATTCTTGGCCCATTCCATTTTATTCTGCTTGAAATTGCTACTTCTAATAGAAAGCCAGCTAGCTTTCGTCCATTTTCCTGTGATATGTCTCATTCGCTGCCTGTTGTCTACATCGATTATTGGTGCAGTATGCATGATGAATCTAATTTTCTGGCTGTTGTAGGCAGAATCTTGTCAAGAAGTACGGGGTTATAGAATGTGATCCCCTTCTCCTCGTGGGGCTTGATGGATCTGTGAGTTGAAACACAACTGTTGTTTTGATTTACAATCATGATAATCTTGTGCTGCTAGGCTTATATTATTGTATGTTCTGATGCAGGCCAAGCATATGCTAATTCCTTATTTCCCAATGCTGATACCTCCTAAAAAATGGAAAGGGTATGTGTTGATGAGATGACAGATGATACAAAAGTTTAGGTTCATTCTGTTAGTTTCCTTTTTCCCACATCTTTGCGATGCTTTAGACATCAAAATGCTTTGATCGTCCAAAAAGGGCAACATTTTTACTGTGCTTGTGAAGTGGATCAGTTACGGTCACTACTAAGTTGATTGTTACTTTAAACTATTTATGTTTCTCTTTAAACTATTTATGTTTCTCTACTCAATATTTTGTTTGAATGAGCTTGTTTAGAGAAGAAAAGCATAATGCTGATTGCAATGTGCCCCATATTTGCTTTGGGCTTTCAATTCAATTCTTGCAGGTACAACAAGGGGGGGCACTTATTCTTGCCATCATATGTCATGCGCACCCATGGATCCAGACAACAACAAGATGCACTTAAGAGTGTTCCTGGAAAAGACATGCAAAAGGTTTTTGAGGTGAGATTTACATATGCATTCTTTTCTTGTAGTTGGTGGCCATGACTAAAAATTGCCTTCCAGCCCTAAACTTTGGGGATACTGAACCTAAGATCTGAATTTTTAAGAACACTTCAAACATTCTTTGAAAGAGTATGTTGGAATAGAATTAACACACAAAAAAAAAGAATCTCCTTTCGTTATACTTGTGTCAAACTTGATCATTGAACTATGTCTAGACAGCTCATGCTATTGGGTTTGAGTTAGTTATTGATCAAATTAACTTTTCAGGACCTGATTCTCATCATTAAAGTTAGTGATGTATAAGTATCTAGAAAGCTACTGTCTGTCTGTGTCTTTATATGTATGTACTTTGGAGGTTTGATGCTTCAAAAGTTTTTAACCCTTCTATTTCCGAAGTTAATATCCTGTGTCTAGATGTTTTTATAATCTTTTAGCACAAGCATATACTTCTTCATGTTATCCTCTTTCCCATGGTTATTTTTGTAAATTAAGATACAAAATATGACTTATTCAGCTTTTTTGGCATATGTTCTCTTCTTAGGGCTTCTTTGATCCATTTCTCTTGCCATAGTCTAGGTATTATTTCCTTTTTGGTTGTGACAAATGCATCCTATTCTTTTTAGCTGCATGCATAATGATGTTGGGAATGACTCATGTGACCGTAAGTTGGAATGTGAACAGGCCCTGGATACACTTGGTAATACCAAATGGAGAGTAAACAGAAAGTTGCTTGATGTTGTGGAAAGCATATGGGAAAGTGGAGGCAGCATTGCAGGCCTTGTCAATCGCGAGGATGTAAGGATAGCTTGAACTTTCTAGAAAGTTGTAATGTTGGTTTCTATTTCTGTTATATCAGTAACAGGAATTTGCAATGTAAAAAGTTTAAGGAGATCCATCAACTACAAAGTTTTTATTTCTGTTATATCAGTAACAGGAATTTGCAATGTAAAAAGTTTAAGGAGATCCATCAACTATTTGTGGTGGATGGATCTCCTTAAATTTTTTCAAATCTGGGTCTCCTTAAATGTAGTTGATGGATCTCCTTAAAGCTGACATTTTAATAATTTGACACTCTTTTCTTTTCCTTGGAAGCTATAAAATGAGCTACATTTCTGAAACTTTTCTTCATTGGATTCAGATTCCTATTCCTGACAAACCAGATTCAGATGATTTAGCAATAATTCAAGAGTGGAAATGGAGTGCAAAGAAGGCAAAGAAAATAAATCGAGAGAGACATTCTCAACGATGCGACACTGAACTTAAGCTTTCAGTAAGATCTTCTTTATGTTCTTCTAAGTGATGAAAGATCTTCTCCTAGTAAATTTTGATGCTTAGTTTTATTTGATTGTTCCCCTAGGAAAAAAGTGAAATGATGGGGACTCTATTTGCTGAACTAATCATGTTATTGTCTTTTTAATATTTTCATGATCTATCAAAATGAAGTTTACTTGAAAATTGGGACTCTATTTTTAATATTTTCAACTTGAAGTTTACTTGATAACTCGTAACATTTTTGACATATATCATATTCACTGAGTATGAAAAACTTGATGTTTCACGAGATTCATAGATTCTAGAAACAAAATCTCTGAAACAGGTGGCTCGAAAGCTGAAAGATGAAGACGGTTTCTATTACCCTCACAATCTTGATTTTCGAGGGCGTGCATATCCTATGCATCCACATCTGACTCATTTAAGTTCTGATCTTTGTCGAGGAATTCTTGAATTTGCTGAAGGACGACCGTTAGGGAAATCTGGGTTACATTGGTTGAAGATACATTTAGCAAACTTGTACTCTGGCGGGGTTGAAAAACTGTCTCATGATGGTCGCCTAGCATTTGTGGAAAGCCATCTCAATGAAATATTTGATTCAGCAGAAAACCCTGTCAATGGAAACCGCTGGTGGTTAACAGCTGAAGACCCTTTCCAGTGCTTAGCTGCTTGCATTAATTTGTCGGAAGCCTTAAAGTGCTCATCACCACATTCTGTCATATCGTACTTGCCAATCCATCAGGTAAATATGCATTACAAGCCATGTAAAATCCCTGTATAATTCAGCCCTTTGCTGTAGTAAGTACAGTACTACTTATTCTAACAACGGATTGATCATTGCTATAAGGGCTCTTTTCTCCTTGTTAGTACACTGGGAAGTCCATTAATCAGATTTGTTAAGATGCATCATGAATTATGATAGAACTCTAGTCTTTGAATACTAGATGTATGTTGTGTTATTGAATTATAGCAATACTATAGACCATTACAATGGTGATATTTAGTATTTCCCTACCCAGAGCTGAATGCTTCTCAGAAGGTTTAACTATCCTTCTGTCACAAATTCTTCCCTTCTCTCTTCCCCCCACCGAATAATTGCCCACGGCCTTCTTAAGTTGAGACACATGGAATATTGGATGAGCTCTAGAATTGAGGGGTAGTTTGAGCTTATAAGTGACTGCTCCCAATTTTTCCAGAATTTGAAAAGGACCAAAATACTTTGCTGCTAGCTTTTGGTTGATGCGTCTGGCCACAGTTAGTTGTCTGTGGGGATGTAGCTTTAGGAAAACCCACTCTCCTTCTTGGAAAGATTGGAGAGTTCTTTTTCTATCCGCATACGTCTTCATTTGTTCCTGTGCCCTATTCAGATTATATTTCAGGTGATTCAATGCTTCATCTCTATCCATTAACTCTCTAGCCACCGCGTCCACTCTAGTCTCGCCTTGTAAATACCTCACTAGTGTGGGTGGTTTCCTCCCATACACCACCTCAAACAGAGTTGAACCCGTAGAGATATGAAAAGTTGTATTGTACCATAGTTCTGCCCAGAGAATCCAATATGACCAATGCTTAGGTTTTTCAGAAGCAAAACACCTCAAATAGGTTTCTAAAAACCTGTTGAAAACTCGGTTTGTCCATCTGTTTCCAAATGATAAGAGGAGCTCATTTTAAGCATAGTACCCTGTAGTCGAAACAATTCCCTCCAAAAATAACTCACAAACAAAGGATCACGATCACTTATGATTGATAACGGAACTCCATGTAGACGTATAAGGATGCTTTAATAGAATAAAATGGCCATATTTAGATTGCCTATCCACCACGACTGGCACTACTTCATATCCTTTAGATCTAGGGAGTCCCGTTATAAAGTCCATTAAGATATCTTCCCAAATCTGGTTGGGAATTGGTAAGGGTTGCAGCAGACCCCTAAGAGATGTGGCAGCATAATTCTGCCTTTGGCATGTGTCATAGGACTTGACAATGTCTTGAATGGATTTCTTCATACCAATCCAATAAAGATTGCTTGCAGTTCTCCTATAGGAGCGTACATATCCTGAATGCCTTCCAATAAGGGAAGAATGAAATTCCCTTAGGAGGAGTGGGACAAATGCGGATGAAGCTGAGATCACCAACCTCCCTTTGTGCAAAAGAACCCCCTGATGCCATGAAAAACCAGATCAGAAGTTGGGGTCCAGTTGCAGATCTTGTATAATTTTACACAATATCGGATCTTGCTGCACCTCCCATTGAAGTATTTTGCCTTCTTCTCAAAGTGGATATGAAACGATGGTCTTAAACTCCCCCTCTTCATAAAGCCGTGACAGGGCATCTGCGGCCTTGTTTTCTGGCCCAGGTTTATAAATGATTTCAAAGTGATAGCCCAGAAGTTTAGCCATCCAACATTGTTGGTCTGTTGTAGTAACCCTTTGTTGCAGCAGATGACAGAGAATTTTCTAGTCAGAATAAACCACAAATGACCTGCCAAGCAAATAGTGACGCCAATGATGCACCACTAATACCAAAGCCATTAACTCTTTCTTATAGGCTGACTTAGAGAGATTTCCTGCTGAAAATGCTTTACTGTAATAGGCTATTGGCCTTCTGTTTTGCATCAAGGGAGCACCAACCCTTTTCCCTGAAGCATCACATTTAATCTCAAAGGGTTGTGAAAAGTTTGGAAGGGCTAATACTGGAGATGTGGTCAAAGCTTTTTTAGAGCCTCGAAGGACTCTAAGGCTGCTGAACTCCAATGAAATCCCTCTTTCTTCGTCAATTTAGTGAGTGGCTTAGCTATTTTGCCATAGTCCATAATGAACTTACGATAATACCCTGTCAATCCAAGGAATCCTCTCACGCCCTTAACATTTCGAGGAATAGGCCATGTCAACACACTACTAATCTTTGCGGGATCCACAACTACCCCTTTTTCGGAAATGATATGTCCCAAATACTCCACCGGTCGTCTCCCAAAACTACACTTTTGTTTGTTAACCACAAACTGATTTCTTTTCAAAACCTCCAAGACTTTTGATAAATGCAGGAGGTGAGTATCCCAATCTGCACTATAGACCAAAATGTCATTAAAAAAAAACAGAACAAACCTTCTAAGAAGAGGTCTGAAAATGTCATTCATTGCAGCCTGGAAAGTAGCCGGTGCATTGGTCAATTCAAACGGCGTCACTAGAAACTCATAGTGACCATCATGCGTCCGGAAAGTTGTCTTGTGGACGCCCTCCTCCACGACCCTAATTTGGTGATATCCAGACTTGAGATCTAGCTTAGAGAAAACATGAGCATTATGCAATTCATCTAAAAGTTCATCCACCACTGAAATAGGATATTTATCTGGTATCTACACATTTTCCATGAAGTATCTTTCTCTTTGACAAAAATGTCGGGGTTGGAATAAGCACTTGAACTAGGTCGTATGATGCCTACTTGCAACATTTGTTGGACCTGTTTCTCAATTTCATCTTTGTG
>JANKOE010000205.1:2309795-2320069 GCA_026284465.1 Erythroxylum citrifolium
GCTGAATGCTTCTCAGAAGGTTTAACTATCCTTCTGTCACAAATTCTTCCCCGTCTCCCTCCTCTCTCTCCCCTCCTCTCTCAGCCTAAAACCCCCAAGCTAGGATCCATTCTGTTACGCCTAACCACTTGCCACATCAGCTACTAACTAACTCTCCCCTGGCCCACTGTTCTTTCTCCTAGAGTATACTTTCCATATCAATGGTTTATTCCCTTTTTTGTTATCCTCCCCGTTGTCTGAATTACCCTCTTCCATGTTGGTCCTAACAAATTACTTGAGAACATTTCTGCATCTTGTCATATGTCTATGCTAACTAATTATGCCTGGACATATTTTATATCTTATTTCTATCTCCCCTCTCTTTGCCTTTTGGAGCATCTTCGCTCTTCCCTCCTTGCTCTCATGATATAATGCTAGAGCTAAGTCATTTTCTTTCTTGTTTATGTTGAAAAAGGATGGCTCATGCAATGGCCTACAGCATTATGCAGCCCTGGGAAGAGATGGGGTAGGATTTCTGTCTGACATTGTATAACTAATTTTTGAACTGGTAATCTTTGTTTTACATTTTGTCCCGGTGAATGTATTTTCAGCTTGAAGCAGAGGCAGTTAACTTAGTGGCCAGAGAGAAACCTGCAGACGTTTATACTGAAATTTCTGTGAGGTGCTATATTCTCACAACTTGATTCCCATTATCTCTTTCACAGGCTGCTGCCCTTGCGCATTTGCAACCTTATGTGCATGTTTGTATTCAACATGTGAATGTACTCATTTTAGCAGTTGCATGAAAATGAGACTAAAAATACCTTTTCTGACAGAGTTCATGAAATCATGAAAAGGGACAGCAATAGGGATCCTGCCATATATCCATCTGCTACATTGGCTAAGCTCCTAATTAATCAGGTGACTCCTGGTCTTGCTCTTTTCAAAATTAAAATTGAAATTCCTTCCTGTTTGAACTGGCTAAGTCTGTTACATTGGAAACTGCAGGTGGATCGTAAATTGGTTAAGCAGACAGTGATGACTTCAGTTTATGGTGTCACTTATGTTGGGGCACGTGAACAGATAAAAAGAAGATTAGAAGAGAAGGGTCATATTACAGATGACAGACTGCTATTCAGTGCTGCTTGTTATGCTGCAAAAGTAAGTATCAAAATCACTGTCAGCATTAGTTTCCTTGCAATACCAGATCAAACTGATATGTAGGTTATTGCCGGGAAGCAAAATACTGTTGTTGCCACTGGAGGTCATCAGAAAAAAAGTTTACGTTTTGGACTTTATTAGAGAAGCTTATTTGAGTATTTAGGATGCTATTGAAGTTCCACCAATTTTTTCTGTCCCAAGCATTATATCATGTTATTCTCCTGACAACCAATCAGTATTAAGTTATGACTATTTTTCCCATAGGTGACACTGACTGCTTTGGGAGAATTGTTCCATGCTGCCCGTGATATAATGAGTTGGCTTGGTGACTGTGCAAAGGTAGGCCTTTGTGGTATTTAATCCAACTACATAGATTGCCTTTAGTGCATATCATATGTTCTGTAAGAATTTTTGTATGTGAAATTTGCAGATAATTGCATCAGAAGATCAACCAGTAAGATGGACTACTCCTCTAGGTCTTCCTGTTGTGCAGCCCTACTACAAGAGTGAAAGACATCTTGTGAGTATTACGTTTTAGAAGCACATTTCTAGATATTAATATACTATTCACGACAAAAAGACCATGCAATAACAAGGTCTGACCGTAATTATGGTAGTGATTCTCTTACTGGATACAGTTTATGCTAGGGAATGCCATCTTGTTGCATGGTCCATTGCCTGTATGGAAATTGAAATTGGTAAATTTAGAACTCCAAAGATCATGACAAATGAAGTAAATTAGCAAACACTTTGATGTTTTGCCATATGATCCCATTCAATCTGAGAAGGAAAGATTTAGGTAAAACAGTCTTTGAGTTCCCAGTCTGCTTCATCAATTGTCAAGTCACGTCTTAGTAACAAATAATGGTATTGCAGATTCGAACTTCACTTCAGGTTTTGGCTCTGCAGCGGGAGGGTAGCTCAGTAAGCCATTACTTTGTCTTAAGTTTACATCCTTTCACTTTTCTAATAATCATTTCACATGGATCAAATTTATTTTAATGGCCATATCAGGTAGAGGTTAGAAAACAAAGAACTGCATTCCCCCCAAACTTTGTGCATTCGCTTGATGGTACACACATGATGATGACTGCTGTTGCATGCAGAAATGCTGACTTGCGTTTTGCAGGTATGCCTTGCAGTACCAAAGAACATAAATGAACAACCTTGTGGCCATTCCAATCAAGAAGGAATTTACATAATTTGCATATCATAACCTTACTGACTCTTGCTCCATGTGTCTAGTTTTCGAGAAACTTAAGAGATGGAGAATCTGAATGTTTCTTTTTGTTGCTGAGGCCTTGCTTCTCACCTAATTTCTTTGACAGGCGTGCACGACTCTTTTTGGACCCATGCATGTGATGTGGATTTGATGAATAAGATACTTAGAGAAAAATTTGTGGAGCTTTACAGCTTGCCAGTTCTTGAAAATGTGAGTTTATATGATTTAGTTTCTCTATGTGAGAAAACCATTGATTTATTTTCTTAAAGGTACCCTGAGGATGATCCCTGTTTTGGCTTTTAGGATGACCGGATGCAAGAGTAAATTAACAAATTTTCGTTTTAATGTTAAAAGATCTGCACTTGCTTATGAATTCACCTATACCATTTCTTGTTTTCTGCTTCTTAAATTTTCTGCTAACCATGTTTATAATTCTAATTGTTCACAGTTGCTTGAAGATTTTCAGACATCTTATCCAACATTAACATTTCCACCTCTGCCAAAAAGGGGCAACTTTGACTTGCAAGAAGTTCTCAAATCACCCTACTTTTTCAACTGATTCTTCTCTGATCAGTAACATTACCTGCTACAATCAGCAACATTAGTGCCTTTGGCCCCAAATTTGAAGGAATACCGATGTGAAAACGGTCGGAAAGCTAAAGCGGAAGCCTACAAAATGGATCCTACCAGTCAAGAAAGTCTGGTGGACTAATGCCTATGGCTTTTCTGCATGTGAAAAGTTTCAAGAAAAATATCTTGAAAATTCGACTTGTCGGTAACCACTGTCGACTCTGGGAAAAGGTGTTTATTGCTTGGAAGTTTTAAGTATAAGAAAGTGGAACCATTTGACAACTGACATATGACTGATTTCAAGGGTCGATTTCTTGACAGCTGCAGCAAGGTTTTTAATGCTTTGCACTGTGGGGGATCATCGCGAAAGATCCAAGGTCATTCCGTTCCTTTCACTTGTAAAATCAATTTTCACTGTTACAACCTGTTATGTTTAGTGTGTATCAAGAGCATAGAAAGATATAGCCCTATCAACTGGTTGGGAAGACAATAATAGCTTGTATATGTCAATGGTTAACAATTGTAGTCTTTCACAAAATGTAGCAGAATAGAAGCAATATATATTCTCTTACTGGTGCTATTTCCATTACTCCAATATTTTCCTGGATATGTTGTGACAATTTTCTATAAGGATGTTTCATCATCATCTAACCACTAAGATCATTGCAATGAATTACAGAATTTATTATTGGAACGGGAAGCTGACAAGCTCAAGCATTGCATTTACAAAGAACTGAAAAAGGAAAAGAATATATATATATATATGTACATCACTTTTGTTTGATTTCCAGTTCCATCTGCTTCATCCACAAGGACCATTTAACAGCTTCTAAATATTCATCATTCCTTTGCAATGCTTTGATCAAATTTCTGTATGTTATCCTATCAGGTTCAATCCCATTTGCTCTCATCTCCCTGATCAAATCTACGGCTTCTTCAACCATCCCGGCTATTCCATATGCCTTTATCAGTGTATTATAGCTGTACAAATCAGGCCCCAGACCACATTCTCTCAGTTCTGTTAACACATCTGCAACTTCATCAATCCATCCTTGATTTCCATAGATGTTGATCATTATATTGTATGTATAGTGGTCAGAAGCACAACTTGATTCCTTCATTCTCTGCAACACACTTCTAAATTTCTTCATTTGCCCTTCTTTTCCATAAGCATCCAACATACAATTATAAGCTTCAAGGGAAACTGAAAAGCCATCAAATTCCATGTTCCGTATATATGTTGTCATATTTTGAAAGTCCTTAACTCGACTGTATGCAGCTATGACAGTATTGTAAGAAATTACATCAATCCAGCCTTGTTCCTTACCCATCAAAAGCAAATCCTTGGCCTTTTTGAAAAGTTTAGATTTTCCATAAACATCGAGCATGATATTGAAGGTGATCGTATTAGGGGCAAAGCCGCGCTGAAGCATCTCTTTGAAAAGCTTGGAGAGTTCATCAACTGGCAGAGCACGAGCACAGCAGTTTATGACACAGTTATATAATTCCTGATCCCAAACAACTCCATTCCTCAAGACCCTATAATAGAGATCCTTCAAAGTGTCTGTCATATCACATTGCTGATAAATACGAAGCATGTCACGCAATAGGTAGATGTCTGGAGCTATGCCCTGCTGCTCCATTGTTTCTAAAACGGAGCAAGCATCTCTCAGTGATCCTGCTTTAACATACATCCTCACAACAATGCTAAAGGCAATCACATCCAAGGCAACACCAGAAGATTTTAACTTTAAGTAAATTTCCTCTCCTTTGGCATATTGACCCATAGAACTGTAAATGTCAATCATAGAACATGATATATGCAAGTTCAGTCGATCAACAGTGTTTATCATTTGAGTATACACCTTAACAGCATTCTCAAAATGACCCAACTCCTTGCAAGAGCAAATTAACAAATGATACAAGTTATCCTCAAAGATAGGATCGATCCATTTTTTGTCTCCCAATATTTTTATAGCATCATCAACCAAGCTGTGTTTCACATAAGCCATTACCAGAATGGAGCACGAAGTTTGGTTGACAAGAACATGTTGATAGAACGAATCCTTCAAAAGAGCAGGGACCTTACAAACCCTTCCAGCCCTCTCATAAGCTTTCAAAAGAGTTCCCAAGATAGAGGAATATTGACATCCTATCTTCAACATATCATCAAGAGTTCTGAGAGCACCCTCTTCATCCCCATATTTGGCTTGCAGGTTCAGTAGTGTGCACAAATTGGATGAGTTAGGCTTGAACCCCAACCGTTTAAGCTCTTCGTAATACCATTTTGCCTCCTTGTAATTTCCGGCTCGGCCCCAGCCTTCAACCATGGAACAGTAAGTTGTTTCATCAGGCTCCAATCCAACATTTGCAATGCTCATGAACGTGTCTTGAGCAGCAACCATGTTAGATGCCTTTCCATACCCAGTTATCAGGGTATTAAATGCAACAATGTTGGGGGAAAATCCTGCTTCTCTCATTGAAACCAATACCTGCTCAGCCTCCTTTAACTTGCCTTGCTGACTATATGCATTCAACAAAACCAACCAATTCTCCACATTCAACACCACTCCATCTTCTTTCATCAACCCAATAACCTCTTCTGCTTTCTCATACAAACTCAAGCGGGTATATATAGTAATCATAGCTGAATATGCTGATTCACATATAATTCTAAAGCTCCTCATCTTGGCAAACGCAAACTCTGCCTCCTCAACATTCCAACCCTTCCTGTAGAGTCCCATAAGCATTCCAAAGGTTGCAACATTAGGCCGAATACCAAGACCCAACATCTTCCTAAACCATTTGGAGCCCAGATCTGCATGTCCCTTTTTGGAACACGCATAAATAAGGGTGTTAAAAACTTGAAAATCAAGCTCACTGCCATAACTATCACAAAGTTCCTCAACCAATCCCTCTGCAGAATCCCAATCTTCTCTTCTGCCCAATACACGAAGAACAACCACATAAGCACCCAAATTCCTTTTTAGCTTTCCATTCTTTCTCATCCAATCAAAGAAACCCAAAGCTTTGGTATCACCCTTGTTTCTTTCAATCCGTTCCAAAATATAATTGCATTGTTCTAAACTCAATTCAGGCCCAACAGCAGAGTAGTTAACATCAAAACCATTATCATACACAAAAAGATTCCCTCTTTTGCGACTTCCACCATTTCTTTTGTCACTAAGTTTAAGACCCACGTGTCTTTTGGTCCCTTTCTTCACAACCCTATGCTTCTTCTCGACATTACATTCATCATCTGGTTTTTCCCCATATAAATTCACATCTATCCTCTGGTTTGTCAAACTTTGAGCTGTCCATGAATCACTAAAGTCATCAGAAAACTGGGTTCTATTCGAGAGACCCTAACTGGACCGACCCTACTCAAAGAAGTGATCTTGCAAGCTCTGGATAAACAAATGCAACTAGAAATGGCTACAAACGAAGACTGACTATTTAACTGAAGTGGGTATACAGGAAAATCGCACTTCGTTGAATCAAAAGTTTCTACAGAAATGGATAATCTCTGTGAAGCCATAGCTCAGATGGCCTCCGTTTAACTTTTCTGACAATTCACTAAAAGACTACCAATAAACACAGAGTTTAAAGTCATCTGGCAAAGAGACAAGAGAGATAACCCAGGTGTGGCATACCTTTGCCTTGTTGGTCATCCGAGAAAAAGACAATGAGTATTGAAAGCGAGAGAGTGCGAGAAGTTTAAGATTAGGAAGTAAGCTTACTTTTTTTCTAGTCCTGTAATCTGGGAAAAAGGAGACTATCAAGGCATTCTCTAACCGACTACGGTAAAATTTTATACCAAATTTGATATAAAAAGAAATATTTCATGAATTTTTTAAAAAGTCAGTCAGTAAATTAAAATTATTAAAATTTTTGATTAAATTAAAAAATTCTTTTAAATTTAGCAAATGTTTAATTTATTATCTCATAATAATTTAATATTATCAACTTATAAAAAGAATTTGTTTTTATTTACTTATTAACTCAAAAATCTTAAGATTAAGTTAAGAGTGTTTCTCATCATCATAATTTTAAGAATAATGGTTTAAAATAGGAAAACATTTAATTTTATTATACTAGCACCTAGGAAATTTACTTAATACACATATAAAGATTTAAGTCTATAAGGTCCATTGCTATAAGACAGAAGTCCTGAGAATTATCAAGGTTTGTTCCCTGTGTAAAAGCTATCCTGAGAACTATCAAGGTTTGTTCCCTGTGTAAAAGCTAACTTTTGTCATTTGCTAGATGTTGAACATCAATTACCTGGGAAAATCTAGTAAGCAAGAATCATGGCTACTCTTTTCTGAGAATAAGGTAACATTCTTGCTTTAACACTCTGCAACTGCAATTCTTGGCTTGCAGTGTATGTCCTGAGCAGGTCAATGTATGGGTTGACGCACACCAACAATGTTGAGAAAAGATGCCTACAAGTTAAATCTTTAAACGATCTTCACTTAAAAATACTAACAAAGGCAAATTCTCCAACGAGTGAACTAATTTTGTATTTCTGCAATGATCATTTACAATAACATTCCATAGTCAAATGGAAAAGAACCGAACGGACCTCACCGCAGGAAGCTGATGATCACAATCGTGATCGTGATCGCCCCCGACAGATACAAATGTCCTTTACATTCAAGTCAATAATATGGCCACATCTTAATCTCATACAGCACAATATCTTCAGAGGTTATGTAAAATGCAATTCAATGTTTGGCAGCAAAGTTGCAGCTCAGAACAATTTAGATCCAAATGCTTGCGAAAGCCTCTTCAATTGCTCTCTTTCTACTTAGCTCAATACTCCACCCACCAGCTCTACTTCCTCTCTCTGCTCGGAGCTTCATCACTGCATCATTATCGGCAGAATTCCCGTGCAGGTCTGAACCCCCTCGGAGTGGCATTGGTTGTGGAGCCATGCCTGTTGGTCGTGGCTGTCCTGCAGGGACTGTAGGTGCATACTGTCCTTCACCGCCAAAGACTCCTTGAGAGTTCTGTCTCAATACACATAATTAATTCAGTAATTGTTGCTAGTTAGGGAACGAATGGAAAACGCTAACTCCAGGAGTGCAGATTTCTTATAACTGAGCACAAATAAATACGATTGCATCAAAAGCAGCAAGGGGATTTGTTTGAATCAGCCCACATTTCCATAAGCTATACTTGGTATTTTATTTCACAAAAAATTGAAAACCAGAGGCGGTCGATAAAACTGAAACAAAGAATGAAATATGTCTTATTATAGCATGCTCAAGAGAAAAAGTTAATGCATGAAACCACTGCAAGTCATTACCGCATCTGTATCAGTTTGCACAGGATGTCCCTTGCTTGCTGCCAGAGCTCTGGCTAATTCTTCAGCCTGTTTGATTAACGTCACCAGAATAATTACATCTTGAGCAGATTCTTGCACAAATATAAGAAAAATAAAAACCCTAATATTGAGTGATAACAGAATCGGAACTTCTGAAGCACCTTCCGAGCTTGATTAATCATTATTTGTTCAGCATTTTCTTTCTGGTACTTCGCAATTTTTGCTTCAATAGCAGGCACATCTACTCCAGAAACTAAGTCGAAAACTGTAACAGGAAGTTGCCTTCTATAATTTAAGTCATCAATCTGAAGCAGCAATCAAAAAGAATAGCAAAGCTTACTCATGTCCTCCACTTCCTCCAAGTAATCGTTGTATTCTCGCAGACTAGTGAAGTCTTCTTCTCGTTTATTGAATCTGTAAATGAGTGGAAGAAAAGTTATTAGATATAAAGATAAGAAAACTACTTTTAGAAATAAGAAAAGTAAATGAATGTTCAGAATGAAAAGTAAAAGAAAATGGCTGATCTAGCATGGCGATAATAAATAGGTTCCAATCATATAAAAACATACCATTGACAAGTTGATCTAGAGAATCAAAACTAGCATGTAGAAGATTTCAAAGGTATCAAACCATGAAACTAGATCAGGAATCACTTTTCTTGCCAGTAAAGGTTTATCACAACCGTATTTGCATAATACCTCAAAACGAGCAGCATCACCAAGACAAATATAGCCTTCCTTGCACTTTTTCAGTGAATGTTCACATATTAAGTAGTGAAACACAGACAAAACCAAATTTCTATATTCAACTATTTCAACTATGATATGATCAGCATAAGTAGAGACATAGGAAAAAATACATGTTCGAAATTCTTTTCCTGACAGCAATCTCCTTGTTAAAAGGATTAGTACTGGAAATCACCATCTATCTCAGCTTTCTTCTTTTCTTGTCTCCCTACAAATCAAAGCGACCAATTATTTCTCTTTCTGAAATGAAGTGAAAAAAGAGTGTATTTGAGAGTTTATATCCAGAAAACCATTACAAAGCTTTCTAATAGCAACTTTACCACGTCTATTACACAATTAGGTACACAAAATAATCACAATCATCAATATTTGTAAATCAAATACTCTTATTAGATAAAAAAACATAATTTGCAATACCATAATCAGTCATTCGAAAAGATCAGTCATGAATTTTCATTCAAAGTTACAAGACAAATTGGAGTAAGATGGTGCCGTTTTTTCCAAGGTTTTTACAACAAATGAGTAAATTTTGCTTCTTTCTTGTTCTCATTTTTGTTAAGCATCCTTTCCAACACAAATGCATGATAAAAGAAAAGCAAGGCAAACTCAGTGATGAATCCATGTAAATCTTAAAACATATATCCAAGCATGTTAACAAGCCAAAACCCGAAAGTCTCCAAGGAAAATGCAAAAAGTTAAGCTTCAAATTCCAGTCAGTTACAAGTTCCAGTCATTGCTTTCCTTCCCCTTTTTTTCTCCAATCAGAAAAGGAAAAGCCAGCAACTTCAAAGATTCAGATTTTTAAGCTCGAAACATGTCCAGCTGCTCCAGCAACCATTTCACCCTAAGTGCACAATATCTTTTAAAAAGACAAAATCAAATAATTGCAACCTACACTTCCAGTTCCTTGGTTCAACCACGGAACCACCAATCTCTATAGCATTTCCATAAACAATTATACCATGAGACATACGGCAATCTAACTGGCTTCTAAGAATCTTCACTCTCAAGTAAAGAAGCTTAAAATTTTCCCAATTTAACAAGATCCGAGAGCTCAAAACAATAATTGGTATTGAGTAAAATCACTTGACAAGGCTTACAATTGAGGTTTGTGCAGTGCATGTACACTATTCAAGGAAATGGCGGAGACACAGTATATGATAGATGCAGAATCCCAATCTTCTCTTCTACCCAATACACGAAGAACAACCACATAAGCACCCAAATTCCTTTTTAGCTTTCCATTCTTTCTCATCCAATCAAAGAA
>JANKOE010000205.1:2326270-2352938 GCA_026284465.1 Erythroxylum citrifolium
CAAGATTAGTAGCACAAGGCTATAATCAACAAGAAGGAATAGACTATAATGAAACATATGCTCCAGTAGCGAGACTTAAAGCTATTAGGATACTGCTTGCATATGCAGTTTGTCATGATATAAAGCTATTCCAGATGGACGTTAAAAGTGCATTTCTAATGGTTTTATAGACGAAGAAGTATTTGTTAAGCAACCTCCTGGTTTCGAGGACTTGAAGTATCCAAATCATGTCTATAAACTTCATAAGGCTTTGTATGGACTGAAGCAGGCTCCTAGAGCTTGGTATGATCGCTTAAGTACATTTCTTATAGAGAATGGATTTACTAGAGTTCAAGTAGATAAAACTCTCTTTAGGAAGAATTTGAAGAATGATTTCATTATCGTGCAAATTTACGTTGATGATATCATTTTTGGTGCTACTTCAAAAAAGTTGTGCATGAGCTTTGAAAATTTGATGAAAAATGAATTTGAAATGAACATGATGGGTGAACTAAAGTTCTTTCTTGGGTTGCAAGTAAAGCAAACCGAAGATAAAATCTTTATTCATCAACAAAAATATGTGAAGGAACTACTGTTAAAGTTTGATATGCATAAGGTCAAACCTATGACCACCCTGATGCATCCTTAAAACCTGTTGTCGAAAGACGAAGGTGGATCAAACCTTATATAGAGGGATGATTGGCTCTTTGCTTTACCTAACAGCAAGTAGTGTTGGACCCCGTTTCCGGAGCCCAACGTCCTGAGACATAAGCCTTGTGCTGAAACCCTGAGGAGTCATTTCCTGTCATTTCATATTGATGAGCGCAACCTAGTCAAACATTAAAATTATAAGTTGACTTCTTCATATAAATTGAACCTCTTTGTCTCTAGATTGATTTTGGCACAAGAACCACCTCAATTGGAGTTCTACAACTCAAGATATCATCCAATTACCTACATGTGGTCATAACCCGATCACGCTCTCTCAATCAACCTATTACCTTCTTTAGTGCAAACTTCCCCAATTTAACTCCTAATGTTACCAAATTTTAAAGCAAATAAGATATATGTCTTAAGAAACTATTGGTCGAAATATCACCTCAATTAGAGGTCGGATGAGGGAGTTATGCCCTAAACAATGGACTATGTTCATACCCAAATTCCATTTTGACCTCTCTTGGCACGAATGCCATAACTTTTAGCCTAGATGTCGAATTGTGTTCGTTTTTATACCATTGGAAAGACGACATCTAGACCTACAACTCTCATGAAGACCAAAAATCCTGATTCGGCCTCTAACTAAGTCAAAAATCACCATCTTTCCAGAGCATATCCGTTAAACGGACATAAATCGACTTTGGAGGCCAATTTGACCCGAGACTGTCCGTTAAACGGACATGAAGTGGCCAAAGGGTGTTTTTCCACCTGAGAAGGTCCGTTAAACGGATACCTATGTCCGTTTAACGGACATAGGGACTTCCCAAACCCCCATGCTACTCCATATCATGACCAAAACCTATCCCAAACCTCAAGAACACTTATAATCTTCCAAAATCCATCCATTTCATGCCAATACACTTCATAATCTCTTGAACACCAACTTCAACTCATCCAATTCTCAAATTCCAACTCAATGATTCATCAAAACTACAAATTCAAAACCTCTATTCAAGCCATCATATACACCAACATATAGCCACGTCCCAACCTGTAACATGCATATCTCACCCATTTCACATCCAAAAACTACAAATTTCATATCATTAGGAAGATCAAATATCGTCTATAACTTCCCAAGACAACAATTCCCATTCTACCTAGATAATTCCAGGAAGTTCCCATATTTTCAAACACACTCCAAGCCTTATGAAAGTTTAAAACATAACATTGTAAAAACTTGAATTTGGCAAAATCAACATAATGCATGGGTATTTCATTTCCATCAACATGAGTGCATTTACAATGCTTTAGTGGGCATTTCAAGCCCCTTACAACAAGATCCAAAAATACAATTTACAAAAGTGCAATTTCCTCAAAATGCATCTAAAGCATTGGTTTACAAAAGTTAACTTGAATTACAAAACAAAACAAATCTGGAGCAATGCCTTTAAGCTCAATCCTCGTGTTCACGCTCTTCACCTGGAGATGGGACGAGAATAGGGGTGAGCTTTCGCTCGTGGGTAGCACGTTTATACTCGATAATAAGCAAAACAATTTCAAACCTTCATGATTATAACAATTTCTCATAAACCTCATAAAACAAACATTTTTTTCAAATGTATCAAAACAAAGTCATAATTTTCGTAAGTTTTGCATTTTCAAACCTTGCAACACATGTAAGCACCTTAACACAACACAAATGGTTAGGAAAGTCCATAAATCATGACGAACCACACAATTCCATAAAATGGCCTTGTGTAGTCGTGTTCTTGAGGGAGTCCTAAAAGGTACTCCGTGCCACTTGCGGGCAAGCGGGATAAGCCTATTCTTGGTCGACGTGCACGTGACATTTCTTGATGGACAATACCTAACCCACATAACATTTAATTCATGCATGAAAAATATTGTGCCTTCAATGGTATATTCTTGAAAATCTGATTTTGTGCACATGTCATAGTTTCACCAACCAAGCATAAAAGCCATGTACATTCAACTTTCTCAAAATCAACCCTTATGTCAAATTCAAAGCAACTTGCATTTATTTCCAAACAACAACCACATAAAGAAATTCTCAACAATTAAAGCATCATAAGAGCTCATTTCACAAGTAGTTGGGAAATCATTAATCTCATTTATTGCAAAACATTTAGTGGCCTATTATTCAAATATAAAAATGTTACCCACCTTGTATCCTTGCTTAGGTTCTTGCTTAGTGGAGTTCCCCCTCTTGTATTCTTCTCTTCCTTGCCCTTCTTCAACCATAACAAGCAAAGACCCCAATTCAAAATAGGATTCAAAAATTGAAAAACCTAAAAGACTTCAAGCATGAAATTGACCCTAGAATCACTATACCCATTCCATTTCTAAGCTTCTTAAACCAAAGCCCATCCAAAACCCTAAACCATTAACAAAACCTTACCTTGAATCTTTACCCAAATAAGGGGTTTCTTGGATCAAATGATAGCTTGGACTCTCCTCCACCTTTTTCCTTCTTGGACTTTCTTCAAAAACTTCCTTGAACTATCAGAAAATCAAAACCCTAACACAAGCTTTTCTCTTCTCCTTCTTTCCCCCTCTCACGACAACTCTTCTCTCCTCCTCTCTCAATTTTCGTCCACTCCTCTTCTTCTCCTACATTCCTCTTTTAATCTCTCCTTTTTATACCCTCTCTTAAGCCACTTAAGCCCAAAGGCCCATTAGACTTTTAATGAAAAGCCACTTAAGCCCAAGCTCTTGAATGGTTAAGTGACAAGCCCATATTACCTTTAATGAGCCCTTACCACTTCTAACACATTTAATTACATTAACTCATGCCACCTAACTTATTAATACTACTTAATCCCAACACAATTTAACTTACCAAGACTCCAAAATCATCTAATCATGCTTAATAAAATAAAAAAAATTTCAGGGGCCAACATTTCTCCCCCCTTAAGGAATTTCTTCCTCGAAATTCTTACCTGATTCGTTGAAAAGGTGCGGGTACTTCTCCTTCATGGCTTCCAAGGGCTCCCACGTGGCCTCTTCAACTGAATGATGTCTCCATAGAACTTTAACTAATTGAATCGTCTTGTTCCTGAGGACCTTTTCCTTGGTATCCAGAATATTTACTGGCATCTCCTCATAGCTCAGATCATCACTCAACTGAACTTCAGTAACCTGAATGATATGAGAAGGATCCGATCGGTACCTTCTCAGCATAGACATGTGAAACACGTCATGTATCTGTGACAGTTCTGGGGGCAATGCCAACCTGTAGGCTAGTGGTCCAATACTCTCTAAAATCTCATATGGACCTATATATCACGGGCTCAACTTACCCTTTTTTCCAAACCTCATGACTCCCTTCCAAGTAGACGTCTTCAGAAATACCTTGTCCCTGACTTCATACTCCATCTCCTTCCTGTGTGCATCAGCATAGCTCTTCATTCTATCCTGAGCTGCCTCAAGCCACTGCTTAATCAATTTAATCTTGTCTACTGTCATTTGTACTAATTCTGGTCCTAACAATTTCCTTTCCCCTTCTTCATCCCAGCATATCGGAGTCCTGCATCTCCTTCCATACAACGCCAGGCAGGAGGGCAGAAGCCCGGTAGTCGCGAGTACAGATCGGAAAGCATACTCGAGCACTGTCAGAGAGAGAGAGAGACGTCTATTCAATGGATATTGATAAAAGTAACGAGTGAGAGAGAAGTGTTAAAAAGACTCCTTAGATAGATCGGTGTCGCATTTTCTCGTGTGATTTTTTAGTATATCGTATTGCGAGATGTCTGAATTTTCTTATCGTTTGCGACAACTCCACGCCACACGCTTTAAAAAAAAAAAAAGGTTCCCCTCACTTATCACACCGTTTTTTTCATTTAATTAATGTTTTTGTCTTAAAATGAGAGCATAAAGACGCCTACTTTTCCAAGTACGTGACTCACCACTAGACCGTTTAAATTACATGATTGTATTGATTAATTTCTCTTTTGTTTTTTAGTTATTTGATCCAAAATTGAAACTTAATCAATGAATTGTATATATTAACTCTATAAATTCATGTTAAATATTAAATATATATTAATTTTAAATTTGACATGATAAATAATTTTAACAACACTAACGAAGTAAAAATCTCGCTGATAAATAATTAAAATATTATATATTAGATAAGTTGATATTTAAAAAATATTTAAATTACTTACAAAGATATACCTTAAAGAAGTTGGATTGACAATGTGCATCCAAAACCCAAGTAGCTTCCGCGTGAAGTTCTAAACTTTAGTCAACTTGCTTTTGTATTATTAATAATTAAAAATCATAAATTAGGACACTGATTGAATAATGGACAAATTGTGTAGGTTGACCTTAAAGATCATACAAGTTTGGGACTTTAGCATCCAGAAAATTTCTAAACAAGGGCAAGTTAGTGTCATATATTTTGAATTTCTTTTGATTTTCAATATTTTGAGTATTTTTTAGTATATGTTTTCCTCTTTAATCTGTGTTTTTTCAAATAATATCTTAAGACACTTGTGAAAATTGTTTGAGATCCTTAATTGTCACTTAGTTTATGTAAATAAAAAATATCTTTAAGACAAAACGACTTTAATTTATTGTTCTTAAAAGTAAAATGAAGATTGATTTTAATATTAAAATATTTATATCATAGTATTTTACAAAAATAATTGAATTATTAATCATAAAATATTACAATAATAATTTAAGTTTGATATTTAGTTTGACTTAAAATTAATATATCAAATTTATAATGATTAGATTTTGAATTAGATATAAGTATAAAAAAATAAGACACATAATGCATTTTTTATCTCAATGTTTGCAATATAACATTTTAAAGCGTTGAAATTGAACACTGACGTTTTTGAAACGTTTTAGAGCATACGCTGAATGAACGAAAATTTGACGAGATTAGCTCTCTCATTCAAATGTCATGTCATTGTTGCATAATTAATTTTTTAAAATTAATCAAAATGTGGGTCTCACGAATACGCGGTAGGGAGAGCTATTATTACGACAGTAAAGTCATATTTGGCAATCCGTTGATTGCATCAACTGTCAGCTGATTATATGAGTTGATTTAATTAGCGGATTATATTAGTTATTTGTTAGAAATGTTTGGTAAAATTAGATGTTTAGTATTAACTGTTTATGTGTAAAATAACTTATGAGAATATGACTTTAAAAAAAATTTAAGGGTATGAATATTATATATCTTAGTATTTCGTTGAATATTCTTATAAGAATTTAGATTTTAGATAAGTCATATTCAACTGTACTGTTTAATCTTCTATGAAAAATTTATGCAATTCTTTATATATATTTTTTTTTGTTTAAGGTCAATATTTTATTTCTAGCCTATAATTGCATAAAACAATTATAAAAATAAGCATTATTTCTAAAAGTAAGTATCTAGGAACCTCAATTAAAAGGTGTAATTGACTTTTAATAGTTAAAAATTTGACTGATTGATCAAAACGCTCCTATATAGGAGCGTTTTCATTTTTGGTTGTTTATCTTAAATCAGCCATCAAATTTGCTACTCTCCAAACAGCTACGACAACTTTCGTAGTTGTTTAAAAAGTCAAACAGCTGAAGACAACTAATCAACTAAAAAAATAACTGATTGATTGTCTATCAAACGAGGCCTAAGTCTTACTTATCACGTGACAATGAGACTCACATTTATTTAGTTTAAATAGTAATTTCAATTACTATATAACAATGAAGTCTATTTTTTATTTAAAAATAAAAAAATAATGTCGCCTTAGTATTGACGTGGTGTTTAACTACTAAGAGTTAATTCTGTTAAACTTTCATCCACTCAAGATTTATTTTAAATGGTCTAAAAATATTAGATTTCAATTTAAATGTTTCAAAATATTACATTCCCTTTTGTAGGCTTGAATTTCAAAATGCAATTAAAAAAAAGTTAAACTTCATCTGATTTTTCACATTTAAACGGTGTCGTTTTCAGCAATCTATCCGGACCCAAATTATAAACTGACTTGACGCCATGCCTGATCTACAGTCGAATCATAATTTCACGAACGAACGTATGTTTCACGTAAGCTATTGGAGGTGTGTATTTAAATCATACGTCAAAGTCAAGTGGAGTGTCTTATTGGTTTTGTACGTGTCTAAGGTGTTTTGTCATTTGTGTAGTACAAACTGCACTTGCATGTTTTTTTTTTTAATTTTCATTCCTTAGAGAAAAAAAAAACCATTAATTTCTTAGTCCTGGAAGTGGACTGCATATTCATATTCTGGGACCAATTTCCTTTTCTGGGTCATAATAATAAAATATTAATAACGTGGGTTGAGTGCTCCATTCCAAGTTTGAATACTAGAAGAGGAGTAACTAAGAAGATCTTGGACAGGCATCTCCAATCCACCATCAGGAAGGTTCCGAGCAGTTTCGAGTTCCCTGTTGAGTTCAGTTCTCTGTACTATCCTTGTCAGAATATATTCTGCTGTCTGTCCCCAAAAAAACGTATTAAGAGGGTTTAGACGAGGACGATCAATTTCAGTAACTTCATGCTTTATGTACTTAATCCAGATAAATAAGAAAAAACGGAGAAAAGATGGAAACTTTTGACATAGATCAAACTGAAAATACATTGAAACTGTCCATTCCGTTTGTTTTCCTGATTCGACAATGTAACCAACCTACTGGCAATGGCGTTTTCTGTACGAACTTTCCTTTTCAGGGAAAAATATCTGTGAAATGCCCTTTCGGTAGTCTGAAGAATTGTTGGAGCTAGAGGCTAATCAGGCCCCTGTCAGGTTTCAGGGAGGGTTATCGGGCCCCTGTCAGGTTTCGGGGAGTCTTGGACTATTTCTCGGGCCCATCTCTTAGCTCCAACAAGACACTGAAGTTGGTAATTTTTCTGATCCTACTGTGAATGGTACCTTTAGAATTTACCTGAAACTAAACAAACAACCTGCAAACCAGGGGCCATAAGCATGGTTTCGGGCTGCCAGATAAGGTAAATCTACAGGGAATTCAAAGGAGCAGAAGCAGAGCTTCATGATTAGATACTTAAATTTTGGAGATGGAAACATATGTATATCCTTTACGGAGTACGGACGTAATTACGATCTAGACCATAATTACGATTTCATTTCGTAATATAACCTTTTTCTTGATGAGTAATCATATCATAAAAAGTCTTTACACAGTGATTAGGAAAGCTATCAAGAAGTAAAGTATACAATTCTTTCCAATAACTAAGAATTGATTCTACATCAGATAGTGCTTTGTTTGAAGAAGTTTTTGAAAAAATAAACAAGCTGTTGCTCTTCTCCAATTGCCAAAAACTAATCATCAGCTGCTACTTTTTCACCAGTTTAAGTCTCTGAACTGAGCTGAGGAAACTCCTGCAAAAGTTTAACATCTTCCATCAATGAAAATTCATGTCTTTTTTTATACCCTTTCCAGGATCAGTAAAATGAACCAAGTCCAATCTCACGTGGGTTTTGCCCATTTTCATTTCCCGAAAATTGAAGAACGGAACTCTTTTTGAGTTACCTCCAAGGAACATCTTCAGCAATTAGCCAATCACCCTCTGTGTCTTGGAAAACTATTTCATAGCTGCTCCACTTTTCATGTCCTGTTTCAAAAACAGAGCAAAAAGAAACAAGTCAGAATCGAATAACTACAGACTATCTCGATTCAGAACCGCACACAACAACGTAGTCGCAGGTAATATTTACGTATATCAAATTTTTTTTAAAAATATTTACGTATATCAAACATGCGAAACAAGGCTTGCTTAATCGTCGTCAAGGAACAGTAGAGGCTAAGGTTAATTTTCCTTCCTATAGCTTCTCCTTCCATCATGACCTTCACGTACTTCGAACTTGATGATCTTCTTCGACAATCAATGCAGCCATTACCCTCTGTTCGGTTATTCTTGGATTGGCTGTGATAGAACTTCTTTCGCCGGAGCTTAATCGGTGGCCACGCAACACTTCCCTCTCCTTTATCATCATCATCAAACCTGTTCACTCAAACGCATCAAAATTATCAGCTTTTCTGAGCCAACTCCAAAGATTATTCCTTTAGAAAAGAAAAACGGAGGGAAATGGTTAAAGTACTTGTTAAGGGGGTCATTATCATCTTCATCGTCGTTAAGTTGCTTATCCCAGAGAAACAGAGGCAGGGTTCTTGGAACGTCCCTGAAGTCCTCCAAAGCATCACCAAAACTACGTTTTCTACTTCTGCTATGATCATCATCACCAATGCAACAACTGCTACTTCTCTCAAACAACGGTAGACGATCGCGTGGACCCTTAACGGGACTGACATTACTGAGGGTTGAAAGAGCTAGTTCCAGTTGAAGCTCCATTCAACAACCAAACAAAAATAAGAACAAATCTCAAATATAACAAGAGAAACAATCAAGTAAGTAGAATATCATATATAACGAGGAGTAGGGAGAGATTTGAGGAGTGTGTAGTTAGGAGTAGAAGTAGTGGTAGGGACATAGAACAGAGAAGGGAGTGGGGTTGAGGAGACAAGGTGTAGGCAACATTTGCTTTGATGTCTCTGCTTTGGCCGACCCAGCTTTGGTCTGTACTCTCTCCTCCACTTTGTTGGCCTAGTTATAGGAATCTTACAAAAAAGCGTATTTCCAATTAAATATTCGGATTTGTTAAAAATATAGTTTAAGTATTTAAATAATTACTTAAGTATTATTTAATTACTACAAATTTATTAATTTAAATAAAATAAAGAGTAAGATTCCATAATATTTAATTTTAAAAATAGTTTTTTAAAAATATATTTTAAAGTTTCATTAATACATTAACTTGATTCTAAGATAATTTAATTATATAAATTGGTTATAAAATTATATTTGAAAAATATGCGGTATTTTAAATGAGAAATTAAATTGGATTTTAATTTGAAAATAATTTAAATAAATATTATTATTAATTAATTTGAATTAAAATAAATTAAACTCATTTATGTTTATACTTTTGATTGAGATCAATATTTTAAAATATGATTAAAACGGAATTCTCTCCCTAATGAGTAGGTTGCTAATTTTGATGAGATTGTACTACACGCGATCCCTAGAGAGCGTGGGATTTGAATATCTTTCAACTTCTACACGTGGGGCCCAAAAGATCCAACAAACAGCTTTAAAGTCTTTTTAGGCACACCTAATCCTTTTTCCTTTTCTTTTATTCAATTTTATTCATACACATATTTAATTTTTGTGTAAATGAAATTTAATGGCAAAATTTAATTTTACCTATATACTTAAATAAGTTTTACATTTATGTGTAGATAAGATTTAATGAAATAGTTAAAACTGATTCACAAAAAAAGAGAAAAATACTTTCGTTGTTCACTCACAACTTCATATTAAACTCAAAATTAACGTCGTTTAAAATATTTTAAAAATTAAATCAAAAATTAAATAGATGAGATAAACTATTCAATATTTAAAATTTTCTTATAAAATCAAATAAAAATTTAATGAAATTAAAAATTTTTAAGTATGATTGAAAGAGATTATTCTTACTTATTAAAGAATTTAAAATTTAATTAAAAAATATTGTTATCTATTTATTTTAGTTTGTAAAAATTTATTAATCAATAAAAATGTGCTAGTTAATTAACAAATTTATCAATTTTTACGATTGAACTAGTTGAATTGGATTTTTTAATTATTGAAATGTATCATAATCATTTATTTCAATTTTTATTACACTTTAATTTATAGGCCAGAATGAAATAAATAAATGAAAAGATTGTTTTCTTTTTTTAAGAGTAACCATTTAATTCAGGAGCTAAATGTTTTTTTAATGAATATTACATACAAGACACCATATCGATAATTTTTATAACTTTATAAAATGTTTTTCATTCAAAACAAATAATGTAATAGACCAATAAATATAAAAAATTATATTTCATTATGGAAATTAATATTTGTTAATTTATATGTTTAGTTCAATTTTGATTAGTTAGATCTAATAAGAATTTTGATGTATTTAGATATGAAAATTGTAATTTTAATTCGATTTATATAATTTTAAGATACAAAATCATTTAAATTTGATTCATTTTTTTTAGAAAAACAGTGAATAATTATTAATCTACAAAATTATAATTAAATAATTTAAATTATGTTCATACAAACAAGGAAAGGTTGAAGCAGAAGACACGTTCCCTGTGTACAACCTTGTATTGTTCATGCTTGGTTCTTACGAAACCTTGAAAGAAGAAAAGGTCAAAAGAATAAGAAGAAGACAACCTTGTGAGGTTTCTGCCTCCTCACTTTTAGATGTTAGCATTTGTTTATTGCTCGGTTCTTACGAAAGCATATACATTCGCTTATTACCCAGTTTTGTCCTCTCAATTCTTCGTTACCTGTCACTGGCAGCTTGGCTTGGTCAGAACCATCCAACCGACCGACCGTCACGTGCTCTTCCTCCTGGAACCATCCTACACCTTGGGTCTAGCTAGCTTTTGCCACCTACATTCGAACAAGGTCTCTGCGAAGTAGCTTCACTCAAATCCAGCATCTTAGAGGCAGGATCATACCCTATGTATAGTCCACCAGTTAATGGTCCTAACTTAGAAATTAATCAGTTCCTCTTAACTGCAATGGCTGTAGGGGACCTAGCCCTCGAGCTAGGCTTTGGTCCAGGTGGTGAAGATAATGTTGACTGTAAAGCTTTTGAAGGTTTTGCATGGATACCAGTGAGATGAAGGTCTCTGTCAGTGGATTGATTTTGACTTCTTTAAATAACGATGTTTATTTTTTTAATTCGAGGGAACCTCACAGACGGGTCAAGCGGACTCACTTTTTATAGGGCCAAGCGGCTACACCCCATCAAAGGGTCAAGCGGCTACACCCCATCACGGAGGGCCACATTAGTTCTCCACTCATAGGTAAAATCCCGGCTGCCCCAGACTCTTACAAGAGGGGATAGCAAGGAATCGAATCTGGGACCTAATCGAAGCCAAGTCCCGCTCTCAACCACCTAGTCACTTTCGAAGCAAAATGATGTTGTTCTATACTTTTAACTAAAAATTTAGTCGAGTTAAACCCGAGTCTTAGAACGGTCAACTTAGGCCCGACATGATCCGTTGTCACCCTAAACGTTGATTGTTAGGTATAGAGATGAAAAGTAAATTTTATTTAGGTGTATGAATCACATGGAAGTTTACAAATCATCACTCCAATTTTTATCATTTCAATTCTCCCTTTTTTCTTTGACTAAGCTCGTGAAAATGTTCTTTTTTTCTCCCAAAAGATAATGTTTCGGACTATATTTTCCAAAAGCAAAGCAACTCAAGCAACCGCGCACTTACAAGAAATTGCTAGGAAGTGACAATCTTTAGCATTCCTTGGCAACCAAGTTTAGAAGAATTAGTCTTTTTTAACATTTTTTTTGGTAAGGTTAACATATCTAAAATTTAGGTATAATTGTAAAAACCAAAATTCGATTTTTTTCTCAATTTTATAATATTAGTCCGAATTTTAAAAATTATTGTTAAAATTCTTGAAATTTTAATTTTCCGTAAAAATAATATAGCGTTAAGTTCTTTGTTAACGTAGATAACGTAACGAACCATATCGTACTAATATTCTTGTCACGTGATTGTCATATACAAATTTTATTATTTAATAAATTGAGATATCAAAAACTCTAAACATGACACAAATATAATAAACGACAATTACGTAACAAAAATATTAGTATGACTTGAGTTGTCGTGTCATTCACGTTAACATAAAACTTAATGCTAAACTATTTTTGTTAAAGTCCGAAACATTTTAGTACTACTTTTTAAAGCTTAAGTTAGTATAGTCGACTAAAAATTGTTTTTTTATAATTAACCAAATTAATTAACTTCCGGAAGTGTTAAATAATTTTAGGTTATATATAGTAATTTATATGTATTGAGGAATTTGAATACGACAAAGCATCACTCAAAGTAATGGAGAAAAACACAATCATTACGAGAATGTCACATAACAAAAGTTGACAAATACGTTGTCCTCCTCAATTTTTGAAAGGATTTATTAGCATATATTGAGGTTTCATATTTATTATAATCTCAAGGTTTTATATTCATGATAATTTTCATAATTTTTTAAGAGAATTAAAAAAATTATGATAATTTTGAATTTATATACAAGAAAATTAATTACAAATTTTTGTTTATTTTAATATATTTTTCAACATGTTATTTTTTACAAGAAAATTAAAAATTTTAAAATAATTCAACAGTAAAATTACTCATTTCTAACCATAAAGTCACGTATTTAAGTTACGGAAATAATCTCTTTGTAAAAATGTTAAGGAAATATTGCGTACATTAGGACTCTCCATAAATTTCCGCAAAGCGAGAAGTCTTGTGTACAGGGTACGTTGACTTTAACTTTATAAAAAATGATTATATAAAAGTTGTTTTATAATTTTGAAAATAAATTATACAATAAATTATATTATAAACAATTATAATAAATTATTTTTTGATGTAATGTTTTCATTAAAATTTAATATTATTCAAAAAATATTTTAAAAAATTTAGAATAATTTTTAATTAAATGATTCAAAATTTTTTATTTTTATAAATCATAATCAATCAGTTCTATCAATTAACTTTTTTTTTAAACACGTTATTATTAAACTTCTTCAGACTTCGTGTTTCGGTGGAACTCGAATTGGGAGTTGTTGTTGAATATTTAAAATTATGGAATAATATTGTTAATGATGAAGGAAATTTATCCAAGATTATCCCAAAAAAAGAAGAAGGATAAACTCATAAACAAAACTTAATAAGATAGAGAATAATCCAATTTCAAATATTAGTTTTTTTCAAAATTTAAATATGATTTTTTAAGGATAAGTCAGAAACTATCTTAGAATTGGAATAAGAGAGTGGGCCTATAAATCAGAAAGCTGCTTTGCTTTCTTTGTTCTTCCAAACTTATAGCAGAAGGAGAGAGAGGTAGAGAGATACAGAGGAAGAGGAAAAAAGAGAGAGAGAGCTCTTCTGCTGCCTTCCTGGTGGTGTTTTCAGCTTCACGCGGAAGGTTCTCGGTGATTTTTCTATTACCTGTTGATAGAGAATGAGCCCATTTTACTTAAAGAATTTGAGAGCACACAAGAGAAGGTAGATAAGAATTGTAACGATATTAAAAAATTATATAGAGAAATTCAGCGGAGGTTTCGTGGAAGGAACTTTTTTGTGTAGCGCCTGTATTCCCTGTTAGATTCCCCGCCTTTTCTTCACGTTTCAATTGCTTTAATCTCCTACTTCAAAGTGATTGCTTTGTGTGTGGAAAATCTCGCAAAAGTTTTCGCCTTTTTTTGATTGGCTTCTCTGTTTTGTTTGGTTTATGGGTTTAGTGCGCATTGTGGGAACCTGATTTGGTGTTTTTCTAGTTGGTTTTATTGGTGTGTCAGTTGGGAAGCGTCTGGTTTGGTGATTCCGATGATGGGTCGGTGATGATAGGGTTCCGGTGAGACATCCAAAGGTGGGTCTGTCTAGATTTTCATTGGCTTTTAAGAAGTGGGTTCTTTTGACTTTGGGGGTTGTGGAGGATTCGTTTTTAAAGTTTGTGTCTTGGAGACAAATTCAGTTGGGTGCTTAAATTGCAAATTCTCCAGGTGGGTCGGTGGGAACTGTTGCTTTTTCCGGTTTGGCCTCCCGTGGGTTTTACTGCTTATTCACCTTTTATTGTGGTTTTGGGAGTGAATTGGAGGTAATCAAGGCCTAAAACTCTGAAAGATGGTGATTTCCCATATAGTTTGAGGACGGACTGAATTGAGTCGTTCCAAGTTGTTTCTGCCATATCTCTGGCCTGTATTGGGTCGTACTTTGGGGCTTTAGCTTCAATAGTTAGGTCATATTGATAAGTTAACATATTCTGCAGTTTGTGGTGAATAATTCTACTTCCAAAGATATGATGAGTTCTAGCATGGCCGGGGGTATGATTCATCATGATAAGCTTTTGGTTCATATAGCTGAGAATGGCAACTCTTTTGAGCTTGATTGCGATGAAACAACACCCGTAGAGGCTGTTATGCGACATGTTGACTTGGTGGCCAGGATAAACTTCAACGATCAGCTTGTTCTGTGTCAGGATATGAAACTTGAACCACAGCGGCCACTTTCTGCTTATAAGCTTCCATCTAGTGATCGAGAAGTTTTCATATTTAATAAGGCAAGGCTCCAAAACAATTCCTCACCCCCTCCACTTGAGCAAGTTCATGTACTTGAAGATTTAGATCCTCCATCTACACCACCCACATGTGAACCTCACCCTCGGGATGATGATCCTGATCCATCTTTGAAGGCTTTGCCCTCTTTCGAGGGGCAATTTCGGTATCATTGTCACAGGGGTAATGTAATTTACCGTAGATCGCAATCGAATTATGAGGCTTGTGAAAGATTATTGAGGGAGCAAAAGGTGCAGGAGAGGGCATTAGAGGTCGGCAGGGTTAATTTGGATCAATTTTTTCGTTTCATACATCAAAGCTACACTGACTTCATGAAGCGCTACACACGGCAGCATACGGAACATAAAGAACTCTTGGCCAATCTTGAGAGAGATTTGAAAGGATTGAGGTCTATTAAGCTCCATCCAGCATTGCAGAGTCCAGCATGCAAGCACTTAATTGATTTTGTTAAGGAGGAGAACTTGAAAAGGGCTGTGGAAAACTGTAGCACTTCCCACAAGCAGTTTGAGAAAAAGGTTTCAGAGTTTAAACAGATGTTTTCTGAGGTGTCGAGGAGGATCAATGATTTATCTACTGCAAAGGTTTTAATGTCTATTAGCAATTTAGAGCAAGCCATCAAGGACCATCAGCCATATATCAATGAACAGAAGAGCATAATGCAATCTTTGAGGTTGTTTGATTACCGTCTTATTCTTTTGCTCTTAGTAAATCATCAAAATCATTAACGGGGTTACTTCAGTTTCTATTTTGATTGTGATTATTGGTTGCTCTGTTGCAAAAGTTGGTTTAAGAATACTGCTTGTGATCTATATCTGGATCCTGATCTATAGCTAGCCAGTATTAGTTATTTCTAGCTTGAATTGACAAATATAGTGTACATAGGCATAATCTATGATTTTTGTGTTACAACAATTACATGTCAACCTTACCTTGTTTTCTTCAGAAACCACCCTTCTTACTTGTATAGATCGAGTTCTGTTTGAATTTTTCTGTAAGCATATCTAAGTGTATTTTTATATTTATGGGCTAAAGCAGACATAAGGGGTGGTTGTGGTTTTTGTTGCAGGGAAGGGGGTGGTGAGTATCGATTTATAAACCAACTTATTGAATTGGATTCGCTTAGCTATCTTAATATGATGATGTAGCCCCAAATGTGAATATTGCTGCTGGCAAGTGCTCATTCTAACTTTAGACCATTAAACTGATTTCCATAGCATGGCTGAACCATTAATTGTTAGAGCCTGTTTATGTAAATCCTTGACTATTATTGTTTATATATGTTACTGTATAAAATGTTCGCCATAGATTGATTGAAACATTAATTGGCAATGATGTTGATGCAAAATCCTTGACCATTATTGTTTGGTTCAGACTCCCTTCAACTTTTTCTCTGCATTGTTGCTGTGTTGCTTACTTTTGTGTGATTGTGCATGAACATCCTCTTTCTCCTTCATAATATTGAGATTGGTTCTTGATGAAAATTTTAACGTATAATTTAAATGTGGGATTGACTTTCTTTTCTCTAGATTCTGTTGATTGTTGGGAGTTTAAGGTTCATGCAGCTATTGGATTTTAGTTATGTAAATCCAGTTTGTTAAGTTTTTGAGCTGATAACATCAGTAGATTTTGAAACCATTCAGAGATGGCTTTGAAGTATGCAATGCAAACAGTTATTTGACAGAAATTTTGTTATATGTGCCAAATGATTTGTGTATATTAGTGCCATTAAGCAACTCTGCAGTTGCAGAGTATGCTTCCTTATATACGGTAGTTCTATTTGCTAATGGTATATGCTTTTATTAATGCAGTAAAGATGTCAACACCGTAAAGAAGCTTGTGGATGATTGCTTGTCCTGCCAATTTTCCTCATCACTTCGTCCTCATGATGCAGTTGCAGCCCTTGGTCCAATGTATGATGTCCATAACAAGAGTCATTTGCCTAAAATGGAGGCCTGTGGCAATGCAATTTTGGAGCTGCTCAAGAGATGTAAAAATGAGAAGAATGAGATGATCCTCTTCGTCCATCGCTACATGCAAAAGATACTATACGTCACCTCTATTGTTAAGGATGCTAAGTTACAGTTTCCTGTTTTTAGGGAGGCTATGCAGCGTCAAGATGTTATATTTACAGATCTAAAGATGGTTCGTGGGATAGGTCCTGCATATAGAGCCTGCCTTGCAGAAATAATTAGAAGGAAGTTTTCAATGAAACTCTACATGGGCATGGCTGGACAACTGGCTGAAAGACTTGCTACAAGGAGAGAGACAGAGGTTAGAAGGCGGGAAGAATTTATTAAAGCTCATGGTTCATATATACCAAGAGATATATTAACTTCTATGGGGTTGCATGATGTACCTAGTCAATGCGATGTCAATGTAGCTCCTTTTGATACTAATTTGCTTGATATTGACATCCCAGACCTGGATCGATATGCACCAGAGTATTTGGTAGGGTTGCCCCTAAAGTGGGACAAGCATACTAGCTTGAGAGGTTCATTTTCTATGTCCAATGACAGTTCAGCTGAGATGGATGAGATTGTGGTGGATAATCTTGAGAAAGATGATACTGAGGAGCTCTTTGAGGGTTCTGAGCTGGTAGAGATTGCTGGAACTAGCAAGCTGGAGGTTGAGAATGCAAAACTGAAAGCAGACCTTGCTTCTGCAATAGCTCTTATATGCACTATCTGCCCTGAAGTTGAGTTTGACTCACTAGATGATAGTAAAGCTGAGAGTTTGCTGAAGAATGCTGCGGAGAAGACAGCTGAAGCATTGCAACTGAAAGATAGATATGGAAAACATCTTCAGTCTATGCTTGAGGCAAAGCAAAAGCAGTGCTTGGCATATGAGAAGCGTATTCAAGAATTAGAGCTGAGATTATCTGATCAGTACTTGCAAGGACAGAAACTTCCAAGTAGCAAGGATTTATCTAATATCACACACCCAGCTGTGAAGGTCAATTACAAACTCGAAGGATCAAGTGGTGGAGAAGGACACATGCCATATGCATCAACTTCGGAGCCCATGGATGAGGTTTCATGCATTTCTAGTTCCTTTGATGCAAAGCTTGGGATCTTCATCAGACAGCCAAGCAAAGGCCGAGAAGGTGTTGATGATAATATGATGGATTCTTCTGGGATGCTTAACACTCAGTTGGACTCATCAATGTTGGAGCCCCACCGTGAAGAACTGCAAGTCAGCGATAAAGATAGGAAAGATAAGATGGTGGCACAATTGGGAACGTCAATGACAAACAGTTCCACTGCTGAGAGCATGTGTGGACCTGTAAACATACCCTCTGAGCCAGCTGGTAAACCTAAACTTGGCGACAATCTTATATCAGAATTGCAGGTTGTGCTTTCAGAAAAATTAAACCAATTAAGTGAAACTGAAAGCAAACTGAAAGCTGCAATGGAAGAGGTCACCATGCTAAGTAGGGAGTTGGAAATAAGTCGAAAGCTCCTTGACGAATCTCAGGTTATTTCTTTATTTGTGCGATTCTTTCAATTATGTTATTGTTTTGATTTTGTTTTTCAGATTTTGCCAAGGCTGCTATTTTTCTTTATTTTTTTGTTGTTTGTTTCCCCTATTTTTGGTTGGTCAGTTTATTTCTTTTTACCTCTATTATATTCTACTAGTATATGATTCAGCATGGATGCTTCTTAGCCACAGTGTATTAGTTGCCTCCTGTTGATAGTCTCTTGTATAATTAGTCAAACTATTCATACAGTTGAGAGATGCATTAATTATCTTGTACAAAGAAGGTTTCTCTTTTAAAGCATGGACAATAATCTCTTACATTTGCCCAAATTCCCTGTTTCGACGAGCACAAGATACGGTGTTGACTTTGCAAAAAAGAGCATACTATCATCTATGTTCCAATATTTACTGTTGTTTGTTGCATTCAATGATAGCTAATAGATAGGTAATCACCGAAACAGATTATACTGCAAACTACATGCCCCCTTTTGAGTTTATTCTTGCAGTAATGTGAGACTTACTTATTCTGACATGTTTTGCTTCTCCATGCGATAGATGAATTGCGCTCACTTGGAGAATTGTCTTCATGAGGCAAGAAAGGAAGCGCAAACCCATCTCTGTGCGGCTGATAGGAGAGCCTCGGAGTACAATTCGCTGCGTGCATCATTTCTGAAATTGCGTGGCCTTTTCGAAAGATTTCGAAGCACCGTGCTTCCTGCTGGAGGAGTTAATAGCTTTGCTGATTCCCTTAGTGCTTTTGCTCAATCTTTGGCGAAGTAAGATATGTTTATGGGGACAGTTTTCAACTAGAATCCTGCATGTTTTCTTTTTATGTTTCCATATTCGAATTTTGTTGCTTTCTATGGAGGAAAACTGGAGTACCCCATCAAGTAGTGATCTGATTTCTTCGAGAGTGAGGGAGAGAAAGGGATTGCCAACTTTTGTTTTATTCTTCCCATCTAATATGAACGGGAGGTTAGGAACCTTAAAGGGGGAGGAGCCACTAATTTTCAAGTGAATTCAGAGAGGCTTGACCTTTACCGAAATAGATGATTATTAAATGAAGAGTTGTCTTTTACTCTGGCTTATGTTCACAGAATCACCATTGTAGTCTTTTATGTTGATTCAAATTGCACCTAATTTTTTAAATTATTCCATTTATGATTAAAATTGCAGCAATTTAATTGCCTTTTCATTTTGAACTTTCAGTTCCATTGGTGACAAAGACGATGATGCATCTGTTGACTTCCAGAAATGCATCAAGGTTCTTGCAGATAGATCAAGGCACCATGAAGAGCTGCTTGAAAAGTCTCGAAAGCTTGAAGCCGGTAATGACCTGCTTAGGAAGGAATTAGAAGATAAGAAAGAGCTGGTTACCACACTATACAAAAAGCACCAGCTTGAGAAGCAGGTATGCTAGTTTTGCTAATTGTCTCAATTTCTTGGAGAGATACCTGCATGGATACCTTCTATAAGATGTAAACTCTGCAACATGCTACTTAATACTGTTCAGCCATACTATGCTCTTTTTTCCCCTGACCTTTTGGTGAGATAGGAGACCTTTGCTTGATTCTCTTAATTTAATTTGTGATCTGTCCTGGCTGTCACAGGCAAGCAAGGAAAAGATATGTTTCAATCGGTTGGAAGTGCATGAGATTGCTGCATTTGTGTTGAATGCAGTTGGACATTATGAGGCAATTAACCGGAATTGCAGTAACTACTATCTGTCTGCTGAATCAGTGGCCTTGTTTACTGATCATCTTCCCAGCCGACCGACCTACATTGTTGGACAGATTGTGCACATTGAGCGGCAAATAGTGAGGCCGTCACCTCCTTCCTCAACTATGTCTGAGCATGCTAGGACAGAACAAGTGGATCTTCTAACATCTGACCCGGGAAATGACAGATTGACTAGGAATTTGGGATCGACTTCAAACCCTTATGGTCTCCCTATTGGTTGTGAATTCTTCATAGTAACAGTAGCTATGTTACCTGACATGGCCATTCGTACACCACCTCCTTCCTGAACTGGACAGATAAGAAGTGATGGAAGACACTAATTGTACATATATAACAATGAAAGATAAGTGACAGCTACTTCCCAAGTGCCCTTATGTTTCTTTCTGTACATATATGATGGATTCAAGTTTACGCATATCCTTCTTGTACATACAAACTCTTCTGATGATGATGTACAAAAACTGTGAATATTTGCCCATTTCTTGAGCTTTGGTTGATCTTGCTCAGGCTCTCAAGTTACATACCTTTTCATACATACACGTCAAGTAGTTGGATTATCATTCACTTTGAACTCGTTTCTGCAAATGGTTTGTTTAGTCCCATCTCTTATGATCATTCAAAGTTGTTAAATCATTAATCTGGAGCAATTATGCTACAATTTGATGTTATCCATTTTTATATTTTGATATGAATTAAGATATAGTTTTGTTTTGGAAAGAACATAAGTTGAATTAAAAAAATGGCAAATCTGTTGGAGCTTTGTTAATTATAAGTTACTGACAATGAACATTTTGAACTATTTTTTAATTTATGAATAATTATAATTAAAAACAATATTTTAAAAACTCAATCGATTATAAATAATTATAATGAAAAACAATATTTTAAAAACTAAACTAAAAGTTAAATTGATAAAATAAGAAGTTTAAAGTTAAAAAAATAGTATTAGACCGATATAATTGATATTAATCTATAAAACTTATTAATTAATTAAAATTGATTGATTAATAAATTTATCGGTTCCGAAAAATTAAAAATTAAACTGAAAAGGTATAATTCTAGGTTTTTACCATGAACCAAAATTCTTTTTTTTGGTGCATGCATTATCCAAAAATTCAACGTACTAATTAATTATCCTTAATCCTCCTTAAATCTCTTCAAATTCTTGCTTATTTCATTGTACATGATGCTCTCTGCCTCTCTATATATATTCGCGCACAGAAGGTTTTGCTTCTTCAGACTCATCCCAAAAGAGTACGAGAATGTTTCTAATAGTTAAAATCGAAACAGCCAGATTGTTGAGGAAGAACCTGACAAGTAACAAGCTTTACAGGGTGGTGTTTTGGCTTAATCCTGAGGTTCGAGGTTCGACTAGGGTTGCAGCAGAACCAACCTGGGGAGAAGAATATCGACTAGATTTGGAAGCGGACCAAAATTGCAGGTTTCTATATATGGAAGTTCTGAGCTTTTCTCGTCCGGCTGACTCCGACCCAGGAACCTCCACCGGAGTTGCCGTCGTGGGTCGGGTCCGGATCCGTCTACCGAGGTTGACAGGGAGGAAAGAAGGCGGTGTATATGCACTCGTGAGGCTTGAAGGTGACAGTTGCATTGAGAGTGGGAAAGTCTGGGTATACACGAAGGTGGTAGCTGATGATTTTTAGAAAACTTTGTTTTTTTTGGTGATTAGGTAATTTAATTAGCTTATGTTAAAATAATTATATAATTAGTCTGTGATTAGTTTTGGACTCCATTTGGGTATTGAAACAAGTGTTAACTTCTAATATTTCCTATATATTATGGTTTTTATTCCTCTAATTTCTTTGTAATTATAATTTTTGTTAAATTATTTAATGTTTTAAAAATCGAACAGAAATTAAACTGATAAAACGAGATAATTAAGGTTTAAAACTTAAAAGGTTCAATATCGTCATAAAATCGATTAAAGATTGAATAAAACTAAAGAATTTGAAATGATATTATCATTAGAAAAATTAAAGTTTAATTAAACTAGTGAATATTAAATAAAAATTAATTAATTAATTATATTTTAATTAATAAATAAAAATTGACTGATTAATTAATAAATTGATCAAAATTTAACAAAGAAAGTTATTAAAGTAAATTGAAACGAAAAATTAAAAAATGAACTGAAAAATTAAGCGGTTCAAAGTTTTTACAATTAATCCGGTTAAACCGATTAAATATTTTAATCATTAAAATAATCTATTAAAAATTTATAAATAATCACATTTAATTTTTATTTAGTAATTGCTAAATGATTGAAAATTTGTCTCATTTTCTATTTATAAAAATCATATATTTTATATAACTTATTTTATAATATTAAAATACCAAGGCTTAGTCATTTAATTTGTCATTCTCTTTATACAATATGACTCTAAATGAAAGTTTAATTTGTTGAAATTGTTATATAAAGTGAATTATATCAATTATAAATATAAGGCTTAGCAATGTAATTTGTGTCATTCTCCTTGTACAAAATGATTCTAAAATAAAGTTGATTTAATTTGCTTTAAATTGCTATATAACTTTTTTAAGCGTTTTGTTAGAAGAATTGGACCTTAAGTCAGTCTGAATCTAGACCTGACCTATGAACCGATCCATTGAAAAAACCTAAATCTAAGCATACGATCGATTAATTGTCATCCCTAATATTTTGCACAAAATATTGAGTATAATATATAATAAAAAAATATTACAAGAAGAGCACAAATTAAACTCCAATTCAAAACAAGAGGTTAAAGACACTTTTTAAGTTTTTCAACCAAGTCATCTTAGAACGATCATATTCACCATATTCTCTAATACCAATAACAAAGCGAGAGCGCCTATTGTAATATTCTACACTGGACTAAGCTGTCTGGGATTCTTCATCAAAACAAATTTCTGAAACCCAAGCTTCCCAAGACACTTCTTTCAGAAACTACATATATAACACATCCTAAACTGAAAGTAACTCCAATATTCACATGCACTATCTACTTTGAATGTCACTCACCATGTATCTTCACAAAGAAGCATGACATGCACCATCTAGTTTGAATGTCTCTCACTATCCACCTTGACCACCACAATCTTCCTCTGATACGTTAAAGAACATCCTTGGAAGAGAAGCGATTCGAGGAAGATGAAGCATCAACTCCCCCAAAGAGTCTTTCCTTGACATGCCTGGTGCCTGCTTGCTGACGGAAACCTCCTTTGTAATTCCATCAGGTTTTTCATAGTACAATTCATTTGTATCGATCACTTGAGATTCCTCAACACAACTTTGATCATTATGTTGCAAGTTCTGGTTTGCAGATGAGTCATTCTGCAGAAGGCAACAAAGAGAATTGACCCTCGACATCAACCTTTTCTCATCAGACGATATAGTTAGTTGCGTGTCACTAAGGAGGTACTGGGCAACACCCTCTAACATTACTTGACATTCTGACCCATTTGCAGAAAAGGGTAGATTTCCAGAGGTCACCCGTCCTGAAATACAATTTTCGATGTGATTCATGAGATCAGTCATTGACATAGATGGGTGCAATCCTGGAACTTTTATCTGATTCCAATCCCTTTGTCCTCTTGAATTAACAGCTTCAAAATTTCCACTCCCTTCAATAGCACAATTGTCCATCACTAATAGGATAGGTAATTCGATAATCAATTAAGACTATAAGGTAAGACATGCAACCATAGGACATAGATTTTAAAAACTCCGTAATTGAAATTTTTAGAAGCATAAAAATAAAAAATAGGTAGAAGGCTGCAATATAACAAGAATGCCACGGTATTGCATAATACAATAATCCAAACGTAGCAGTACTAAAGAAAATAGGGTGTACCAAGGGCAAGGAGGAACCCTATCCCTTAGTTATTTCCACATTCGTCGACATAAAAACAAAATATGAAGAATATAAAACAAATTACAAAAAAAGAAAATGTCAATAACAATTCAACACACCTGATATAGGCGAAGGGACTTCTTGTGACGCATGCTCTAAAGTTGAACTGGTAGGATCCCCTATTTCATTTTCCAGAGAAGATGAGTGAGCTGCAGCTGGTGATCCCAAACCATGGGAACCCGACATAGAGGTTCCAGTACCAGTCTTAATTAGATCTTTTGATTCTACCGGATCCTCAAAACTAGACATGCACTGATCAAAATATGGTGAATCCAATATTTTTTCTGGCTGATGACTTAGAAAATTCAAACGCATGTCACATTGTATAAGCTTTTCAAAATGCTTGTTCAGCAACCCTGGTTGACACTGCAGAAAATGTTGCCTACAGAATCCCATTATAGCATTTCAGGGTGACCTCCAGATGGCTCAACAAAAGATTTTCAACTTATTGAATTAATCGAGGCATCATTGAAGGAAATATCTAATAGTAGAATCTAGCATCTGATGTATCAAAAAAAGGCTTGGCTCAACATAGTTGGTAGAAAAGCCTAAGGAATCATAAAGATAGTTGCTCGTCTTATATGTTAATAGCAGTATAGATAAGATGAGTTGTTAATAAAGGGGATACAAGAGCTCAGATATTCTACCGGATTAACTATTTAACGGCTCATATAATAAAAAAAATTACCACCAAAATTAAATATTTCACAACCAGATATTGGAAACCACCTAACAGCGAAAGAGGGAAATCAATAATGAAATAACCTGTGTATGCTAGCCTGGCCATTTGTAAAATCTGCTGTGGCCTGCCACAATGTATGCTTCCGGGGCTGTGGATTAGTCTCCTTAAAGAAAAGGGGCTGTCGAGCCAGCTGCACCACAGAAGAAATCACCATTAAACGTTCATGAATAACAGCCGCAATAACTAAGATAAAAGCACAACTCGGACGAATTGCAGGTCAATAAATTACCACAACATTTAATGTCCCATGTCCATCATCGGGGCAATTCGCCTTCAAATCCATAATATCAGACCATTGGATTTCTATCTTACTCTTAAGAGTACCTTCAAGAATTTCCCACACCAGTTTATGCTTTGCAAAATAACACTTGGCCACCAAATCAACTTCATTCTTTGCCTTACGCTGCCAACAAATAAAGCTTCAGTAACCCCTCGCCAATTAATCACCACAAAAACAAACTAACAGAAAGACCCAAAAGTATCATCACAAACATACTTCCCAGCTCCCAATTCTCAAGATTGAAACAGGAAAATTAGAAGCCTTTAGCTTGTCAGTTGTGCCAGAGGCAGCTACTCTTTTACTCTCTTTCTTTGATATCAAAGTATGACTTTCAGTCTCCTGACCTCCCCTTGCTGAGACACTCCCCTGAGAGATACTCCTCTGGATCAAGTCTAGAAGCGATGGGCTCTTCCGCAGCCGCAAGCCTAGTGGGCTAGGCTCATCAAGAGGATTGTACTGAAAACTAATTGCATTAGCACCCGCACCCCACTGAACACCAAAAAACAAAAAAAAAACAAAAAAGAAGAAAAAGGTCAACTCTTGCAAGTAAATTCTCTATACCTAGCCAGCGAATTTCAAAATTTTAACAAAATATTGTATAGACCAAACGGAAAAGCAGAACTGAAACACAGGGAGAAGTAAGTTTCTTATTTGTACTAATCAGTCCGCCTCAACACAACAACAAAGAAGCTCACTTGCGACGTCTTCGACAGCTTGTTGAGAGTTCCGTGTTCTTCCTCCAAGTGATTGTCCGTGATCTCCCGCTTCACCGGCAATTTGGGTACCGGTTCGGGTCCCGATCCGAGATTTCCCGACTCCCTCATCAACTAAATCATAAATTCGAGCTCCAAGATGAAAGGAATAGCACCGGCAAGTGTTCTTCTTCAATTTGCAAAGGAACCAAGAAGACGAAAGCCCTAGAAATCGACGAGAGAGGAAGTCGGAGAGTGAGATAGACAGAGTGTGCCTAACGGTCGGTGTTGACGGCGTGCACATGTTCATATTTATAGACCCGCGTTTTGGAGCACTTGCACTTGTCGTTTTGACCGCCTGAAATATAAAAAATTTACGGGAATGTTCTCTCAGCTCTAACGACGGGGTGAAGGCATTTTCGTCTTTTGATGTGATCGTTAATCATCTAGCTGACAAAGAGCAGCAGCACATAAGCGCACCAGTGGATAGAGGTGGGGCCCAGGTATTTACTAATTGAGTAGAAGGCGGCGTTTGTTGTATTAGATACGTGACTGAGGACAGTGATTGACAAGTATGATTAATAAATTTTTTAAGAAATTGATTAAGTGGTTGTTGGATAGACTTTTGGAGTTCAATAAAGTAATTTTTTTATCATAATTTTTTTAAAAGGAAAATAAATATTTAACTGTAAAATATAAATACGATTTTTTTAGGTTAAAATATAGTTTTTTAAAAAGTTCAAATTTGAAACTTTTCAAAAAAATATTTTTAAAGTGAATTTTTTAAATTAATTAATGAGCCTATTTTAGTCTATTTTGTCTTTATATTTTACACATAATTCTCACAATATTCACGAACTCATTTTCATATTTATTATGTATTTAACTATTTACTCAATTTAGATGTTTATTTTGAGGTTTATATAATATTATTTAATTTTTCATATGTTTTGATATTTATTTTCGA
>JANKOE010000205.1:2380282-2399192 GCA_026284465.1 Erythroxylum citrifolium
GAATAAAAGAAGTACCCTAGATGCCCTTATGAATAAAAATAGATGGGCTCATATTTTATTTTTTATTTGATATCTTAATATATCTATAATTTTTTTATTATTTTTTGTCACCAATTAAATTAATGGGGGCAAAATTTTAATTTTTTTAATGGAGTTAAAATTTAAATTAAAAATTTTCAATAATATAATAATACTTTAAATATTTTACCTCCATTTAAAATAATTTCTAGATCCGTCCCGGGTTACAACCTTTTTGTCATCCCTATTTGTCGCTTGATCATTGGATGTGAACCTTCCATTCCATATTTCTTAATCAAGGACGTTGGATGGGAGGGGTCCATTGAAATCCAACGGTCTGATATGATTGCATGCATAATGTATTTCCCACTTCCTAAACGACGACGCATGTTTATGAAGTGACACTGACGTGTAAAATAACTGCTTAACGGTCACAGGTACGAGGATCTAAGCTCAAAGACTCCGTGGATATTGTCTCCCTCAAGCCATACCACATCACTATCGTTGAAGGTATAATCTCCCGCCAAATCCAACGGTCATAAAACCATGTAACTTTAAGCAGCAATTGTTACTTTTTTTCTTCTTTTTTTTTTCAGAGGACTACACCGAAGAGCAAGCCGTCGCTCACGTCCGGCGACTCCTCGACATCGTCGCTTGCACAACATCGTTCGGCCAGTCCTCGCACAAGCCGTCCGGTCGGAGCAAGGAGTTTGTTCCAAAGGACATCGAGAGCTCCGCTTGCACCGAGAACGCTGGCAATGATGCACAGAAATCGACCGATAAGAAGAGCAAAACAGGGAAGGATGGAACCACGGGCTCGACGGAGAAGGCGGATACGGCGGCGCCGGAGTCGATGTATCCCCCGCCCCGACTTGGGCAGTTCTACGACTTCTTCTCGTTCTCGCACCTATCGCCGCCGGTTCAATGTATGTTCTTGTCACACTTGCATAGTTTTTTCTAAACTTACTTATTCTTCTTTTTTTTAGTTTCTGAAAGTTTCAAGGTTTACAGACATAAGGAGATCTACGCGTCCTTTTCATGAAGATAAAACGGAAGATGATTTTTTCCAGATCGATGTGAGAACTTTCTCTTCTTCTCCTATTCAGTTTATCTGTACATATATGTATGACTCTGTGTGTATCAGTTGATTGATATGAAGGAAAATGTGTAAATCACAGGTGAAGGTATGCAGTGGGAAGCCGACAACGATAGTGGCTTCAAGAAAAGGGTTTTATCCTGCCGGAAAGCGTGTTCTTCTCTGTCACTCTCTAGTTGCTCTGCTTCAGCAAACAAGCAGAGCTTTTGATTCTGTTAGTTTTGATTCCTTTCTCCTTTCATTCTTAATCTGTCAAAGTTTACTTTGAGCGAGTCCTTTTGGGTTCCTGGAACTGGGTTTGTTAAGTCATATCTTCTTCTTTTCTTCTCTGTCACCCTCTGGTTATCCTGCTTCTGCAAATAAGCAGAGGTTTTGACTCCGTTTGTTTCAATACCTTTCTTTCATTCTTAATCTGTAAATATTTACTTTTAAGTGATTGTTTTCGGGTTCTGTAACTGGGTTTGTTTAATTATGTGTTTTTCATCTGGCAGGCGTATAAAGCTCTTATGAAAGCTTTCACAGAACACAATAAAGTAGGTTTCGCTCTTTCTTGCTCTGTTGTACTTTTTTATGTTCTTTTATCTCCGTACTTTGTGTACATGTTTGAGGATTGATGCTATATTATGATTTGCTTTGGTACAGTTTGGAAACCTTCCTTATGGTTTTCGAGCAAACACTTGGGTTGTTCCTCCAATTCTTGCTGATAACCCCTCTGTTTTCCCATCACTTCCCGTGGAAGATGAGAACTGGGGAGGTAATGGAGGTGGACAAGGAAGAAATGGTGAACATGATCACAGGCCATGGGCAAAGGAGTTTGCAATTCTGGCGGCTATGCCATGCAAAACAGCAGAAGAGAGGCAAATCCGTGACCGAAAAGCCTTTCTCCTTCACAGTTTATTTGTCGACGTTTCTGTTATGAAAGCTGTTGCTACAATCAAACGTATAATTGAAGGTAGTTTATGTTCTTTGGATGGTACTGCACAATCACTTCCACATGAGGAGAGGATCGGAGATTTGACCGTTAAGGTGAATAGAGATGTCGCGGATGCAAATACAAAACCGGATTGTAAAAGTGATGGGAGTCAAGTTCTTGGAATGTCACAGGAAGAACTTGCTCAGAGGAATTTACTCAAAGGCATAACTGCTGATGAAAGTACAACAGTTCATGTGAGTAAAGGCATTGTTCTTCCTAATCATTTATTTGATCAGAAGCGGTAGGTTGAATTGCTGAAGACTTCTTTGATCTTGTAGGACACTTGTACTTTAGGTGTCGCCATTGTTCGACATTGTGGCTACACTGCAGTTGTTAAAGTTTCTGGCGAGGTTAGCTGGGATGGGAAGCCGATTCCTCAGGATATTGACATTGAGGACCAGCCTGAAGGAGGTGCTAATGCCTTGAATGTGAATAGGTCAGTTCATCTGGAAGGCTTGTGCAAAGAATCAATGCAAACCTTGTATTGTAACTTATGCTTATTAGGTTATATGCATAACACTGTAAGTGATGGATTTGTGTCTATGCTTGAATTTACCTGTCAGCTTGAGAGTGCTGTTGCACAACTCATCTAGTCCAGTCCAGCGAGTGCAGAGCGGAGATTCCGAAAATTTACGTCCTGCTAGGCTGTTGGTGAGGAAAGTACTAGAGAATAGTTTGCTGAAGTTGCAGGAAGAACCCGGCAAAGATATTAAGGCTATTAGATGGGAGCTAGGAGCATGTTGGGTTCAACATTTACAAAATCAGGCTCCAGGGAAAACTGAGTCCAAGAAGGCTGAAGAAACAAAGCCTGAACCTGCAGTTAAGGGCCTTGGAAAGCAAGGCGCATTGCTAAAGGAAGTTAAGAAGAAAATTGATGTCAGAAACAAAACTGAGGAGGGAAAAGATGTTTCTTCAGGTACCAACCTTGACATGAGCAAGAAATTGGGAACTTCCGATCAGAAAGAGTTGGAGGAGAAGGAAGAGGAAATGGCGATATCGTGGAGAAAGCTGCTTCCGGAAGCAGCATATTTGCGCCTCAAAGAATCAGAAACAGGTCTTCATCTCAAGGTAAGCACCATGTACATCTGTCAGAGTATGTTCCTTTTCGCATCAAAACCTGACCTTCTGAAGCTCTAGATTTACACTAATCTTTCTTTTATAGTCTCTGGTGTAATTCAGTGATCCATATTTCATTTGATTGGCATCTATTTTACAGTCACCCGATGAGTTAATCAAGATGGCCCATAAGTATTATGCTGATGTTGCTCTTCCAAAACTGGTCAGTTACCATTCTACACCTTCCTTGATCTTGAACTCTTTCCATGCTCTATAGTTAACATATCTGCTTGGTGTGACCAAACTTCCAGGTAGCAGATTTTGGCTCACTTGAACTTTCACCTGTCGATGGAAGAACATTGACAGATTTTATGCATACCAGGGGTCTGCAGATGTGTTCCTTAGGACGTGTGGTAACTTTGCTTGAGCTATTTTCTACTTTTATGGCATCAGACTTGAATACTAATTCAACTTCAAAGATTGTCACCTTAAGAACTGTGACACTTTGAAAGTCACACTTCTGTATTCGATCTTTTTAGGTTGAATTGGCTGACAAGCTTCCTCATGTGCAATCTCTCTGCATACACGAGATGATAGTTCGAGCCTACAAACACATACTGCAGGCTGTAGTGTCAGCCGTAGAAAATGCTTCCGAGTTGGCTGTATCAATATCATCATGCCTAAATATCCTGTTGGGAACACCTTCAACCCAAAATGAGGATGCAGAAGTCATAAAAGACGAGCAGCTTAAATGGAAGTGGGTCGAAACATTCCTTTCTAAAAGGTTTGGCTGGAAGTGGAAGCATGAAGGTGACCAAGATCTAAGAAAGTATGCCATTCTTCGAGGGCTGTCCCACAAGGTTTGATCATATGACTTTATGTACTCCTAGAGTATCACAGGATTAGAACACTCCACAATTCCAGGTTAAGGTTGCAAGGAATAATCTTTCAGGTTGGACTTGAGCTTCTTCCACGGGACTATGAGATGGAAAGTGCTTCTCCATTTAGGAAGTCTGATATCATCAGTATGGTCCCCATCTACAAGGTAAGATCCTGATTGCTTACCTTAGAAATAAAGCATGTCAATCACTCCTCTCTCGATAAACCTGATGGGATTGTTTGTGCAGCATGTTGCATGCTCATCTGCGGATGGCCGTACTTTGTTGGAATCATCAAAAACTTCCCTGGATAAAGGAAAATTGGAGGAAGCTGTCAATTATGGCACGAAAGTATGAGTTGGTTATTACTTATCATTTTGTCTTTTTTATTCCCGTATATCTGCTTCGGCATTCAGAAGTTATCTGAACATGTCTTGGTGAATTTTGAAGGCACTCTCAAAACTGGTATCAGTTTGTGGTCCTTATCATCGAATGACTGCAGGTGCATATAGTCTTTTGGCTGTAGTGCTCTATCATACTGGAGATTTCAATCAGGTATGTGCTTTAATATTCCTCAGAAAGTTAAAGCTAGATGCTAATTTACTTCTAGTTTCTGAAATATCGGTCAAATTTTAGTTGGATATGATGATATATCTCTATCTGATAAGAAGTTTTCAATATACTGACATCTTTTCACGTCATCTAGGCAACCATTTATCAGCAGAAGGCCCTGGATATTAACGAGAGGGAGCTTGGTCTTGATCATCCCGACACAATGAAAAGCTACGGAGATCTTGCCGTGTTTTACTACCGTCTTCAGCATACAGAATTAGCCTTGAAGTACGCCTTTTTCCTTGAATGCATATCATGCCATTGTGGCATGTCTTATTTACCTGCTTTAGCTTCTACTTGAATGAAAGGTTTTGCTTATTACCATCTTCATGGACCCTCATGATCATTCATGGCTACTCTAGGTATGTCAATCGTGCGTTATATTTGTTGCATTTAACATGTGGACCATCTCATCCGAACACAGCCGCCACCTACATCAATATAGCAATGATGGAAGAAGGATTAGGAAACGTCCATGTTGCTCTTAGGTACCTCCATGAGGCTTTGAAGTGTAACCAGAGACTACTTGGTGCTGATCATATACAGGCAAGTAAGCAGATAGTTATACAAACAAGGAACCACACAAAGACCACTTGAGGTGATAAGCATAGATAGAAGCTTGTATCCCTATAAAGGTTTGACAATTTTCTGGTTCCTACAGACTGCTGCCAGCTACCATGCCATAGCAATCGCTCTCTCCTTGATGGAAGCTTACTCGTTAAGCGTTCAACATGAACAAACCACTCTCCAGATACTGCAGGCCAAGCTTGGTTCCGAGGACCTGCGAACACAGGTAAGTATAAGGCTAAACATCCATTCTCCACATTAAGCTTAATTCAAATCTGTAAGCAACCACCTTTTTTCCAGGATGCTGCTGCTTGGCTGGAGTATTTCGAGTCCAAGGCTTTGGAGCAGCAAGAAGCTGCACGCAATGGTACCCCAAAGGCAGATGCCTCAATATCCAGCAAAGGCCATTTAAGGTATTAACCCCTTGATGTTCCATATATTCTTCATATTGATCTGAAATGCTGGGAGGATTGGGATGTTAATGTGTTCAATCTTAAAGATTATGTTGAACGAAGTAGAAAACTATATTCAGATTCGGTTAGCCACAGATTCTGATTGTTAGCATACCCACTAGCAGATATATGTTGAGTCTTCTTTGTTTTTATTTGTTTAGCAACTAAAGACAACATTTCTCCTTATGCATCAGTGTATCAGACCTCTTGGATTACATAACACCTGATGCAGATATGAAAGCAAGAGAGGCTCAAAAGAAAGCTCGTGCAAAGGTTGGACTTTGACCTGTATTTGTTCTGTTCTGTTCTTGAGGTTGACTTGTGTTTTGTGAACCAAGTTCCCTTTCATTTTGACAGTTTAAAGGTAAGCCTGGCCAAAACTGGGAAACTGCTGCAGATGAATTTCAGAACGATGAAATCCTGTCATCAACTTATCCTGCTGTGGAAAATTCAAGTGATAAAGAAAATAACTCTGAAGCTCAACTAACAGAACCTAGAAATGAAAACGTAGATTCAAGCCTCCCAGATGAGACAATATCTAGTAAGAGTGAAGACATTGCAAAAGAGGATGAATCAGATGAAGGGTGGCAAGAAGCTGTTCCAAAGGGTCGTTCACCTACAGTTCGCAAATCGTCTGCTTCAAGGAAGCCGAGTCTAGCAAAGCTAAACACTAACTTCATGAATGCGTCCTCGTCATCAAGATTCCGAGGGAAGATCACTAATTTTACATCTCCAAGAACATCACCAAATGATATGAGTACCTCATCTGGACCCAATTTACCTGTCTCCAAAAAGTTTGTTAAGAGTGCTAGCTTCAGTCCGAAAGCAAACATCTCTAGTGCCACAGCCAGTGGAGCAGAGAAGTCCAATAACCCGAAACCTGCCCCAGCTACCCAATCTTTGACAGATCAAGTTGGCAAATCAACTTCAGTGTCAATTCCAATCAATGTGCAGGCAGCTGGAAAAGTATTCTCATATAAAGAAGTTGCTTTGGCCCCCCCAGGGACAATTGTGAAGGCTGTTGCGGATCAGTCGCCAAAAGGACATGTACCCACGGAACTAAGTACTGAGGTGAACCATGAGACAGTTGCATCAGATGACACCCATGATAAAGAGCCACAAAAAAATGCTGAAGAAAATATTCAGAAACCTGGAGTTGGGAAACGGCTTCGGTTTTCTGAGGAAAGTCTTGCACACAAAGAGCAGGAGAAAGAAATTGAAGGTGCAGTTGTCCCAGAAGCTGTGGGAGAAGCTAGGAATTCTGATATTGATGATAAAGAAGCAAAAGCTGAAACAACTAAATTTGAAACTTCTAGTAACGAAATTACAAAAGTTGAAGTTGCAAATGCTATAGATTCAGGAAGGGAGAACTTCAATGGTTCCAAGGATGAAGATAACGTTGAATCTAAAGTGGATAGTGATGCAGCAGTTTCTTCTGCTCTTGAACCTGTACCTGGTGCAACTGAAAATGCAACTGTTTTACTGGAGAAAGATTCTTCAATTCCTAGTCAGGCAGAAGATAATCCTCAGGATCGATCCAATAGCGATGCGACTGTCAACACATTGGTGGCTGACGGAGAAAAGCAAGATGAAACAGAAACTGGAAAGGAAACAACCAAGAAACTTTCAGCAGCGGCACCACCATTTAATCCGTCTACGGTTCCTATTTTTGGTTCAGTTACAGTGCCAGGATTCAAGGATCAAGGAGGAATTCTTCCTCCACCGGTAAGCATTCCTCCTATGCTTACTCTTAATCCTGTCCGCAGACCCCCTCATCAGTCAGCCACAGCTAGAGTTCCCTATGGCCCAAGGCTTTCTGGTGGCTATAATAGATCGGGAAATCGTGTTCCAAGAAACAAAGCTAGCTTCCATAACACTGAACAAGTTGCAGATGGAAGCCACTTCAGCCCTCCTAGAATCATGAATCCACATGCAGCTGAATTCGTTCCTGGTCAGCCTTGGGTTCTCAATGGCTACCCTGTGTCACCAAATGGTTACTTGACTACCCAAAATGGTATGCCAGTGTCTCCAAATGGTTTCCCAGTGTCTCCAAATGGCATCCCAGTGTCACCTGATGGACTGAATGGCAGCCAAGTGAGTACAAATGGGTTTCCTTCATCTCCAGTCAGTTCAGTAGATTCCATAGTTTCTGAGTTTAAAAGCGAAGTTGCTGCGGTGGAAGATAGCGTAGGAATCTGCTCAGGACTAGTAGAAAACCAGCCAGAAGAACAAAAGATTAGGGAAGACCAAGATAAGAATGAACATTCTGAAATTGAAGAGAAGCTTAATGTAGCTTTTGCAAGCGAGGAGAAACCAAGCAAGTGCTGGGCCGATTACAGTGACAGCGAAGCTGAGACGGTTGAGGTTACAAGCTAAAGATTTAATATACATTTTATTAGTTGCAAGTGATCTTCTTGCACTTGGTGCGGCGTAGGAATGAGAAACGGAATCGTGGTAAACATTCAAGTACAGGAAAGCTCCTTTACATATTGGAGAACAGGACCTGACCCAACTTTAGAACTTGGAAATGTGAATATCTTCTGATACAGTTTGGCTTTGCTGCAAGAAAGAGGAATTGCTGGAGTTGCATGCCATAGGAATATACCATGACCATGAAAGGACTTGCTGAGTAGCTCTTGAGTAGCTTAGAATCATATGTCATTGACTTTTTTGTTCTTCTTTTGCTGTAGTCTTTCTTTGTTGTCAAATTAAGATGAAATAGCCTGAAGAGTTCATATTTCGAGGAACAATGACCAAATTGAAGGTCTGGATTAATCGAGTTCATGTAAGACTTGTTTTTGATATAACAAAATAATATTAACTATAGAAAAGTAAGACAAGTAGTAGGGGTGGAAGAATAATAGAATGAGCAAGCCAATCTGATCAATCAAAAGGCTCAAGAGGAAATTCTACACTATATCATTGCAATAAAGATTTTCTTAATGGTACATAAACTGCAAGCCTGCAACAAGAGAAAGAGAAGATACAGGGAAAGAATGCCTTGGCTACAATCAATCTCTAAGCTAATTGTGGAATGCTTAAGCTGCGCAGACTGGTGATCTCCGACGAAAATCCATAATAGTAAGTGTGGCAGCACAATGAGAGAGTGCAGCTAGAATGACAAACACATGAAAAATCTGGTGGCTATGCCCTGCAATGTCGAACGCACCAGGCTTCCAACGTTCTGGTATTCTGGTGATATAAAACCCAGCTCCTGCGGCATATAAAACAGCCATAACGAGTTCGTATCCTATGGATACAAGAATATGGGGATGGCTCCAATGGATGATTGCAGCATGTGCAGCAGGAATCACCCCAGAAAAGCCCATGATAAGGAATAAGGTGGCCCTGAAAGGTCGATAGCGTGGAGCAGATAGAGCAGGGGAAATAAGGGTGATGATGGCAAGGACGCCAAAGATGGTAATAGAGGCCAGATAACAGAATCGCCAATAGGGGTTGCAATAGAAGGCATAATAGATTGGAGCAAAGAATGAACAAACAATCATAAGGGAAATGCCAGCGTAATCAAGGCGCCAAAAGAAGAGGTTGAAGCGTTTGGAATGGCAAGCTAGGAGATGGGAAACAGAGCTGCAAATCAAGCAACCCATTGCCCCAGATAAGAAGACAAGCCACGGCCATCTAGCAATAATTTCGGAAACATCTTTTTCATCCAATTGCAAGACAGATTGTTGTGAAATGCGTCTCAAGTGTGAATCCTGCAAACAAGTATCAAAGTATTTCTTGCATAAGACCCCTAAATAATAGAATCTTATTAGCATTGATCAAATGTATGCTCAGCGATGCTAACTCTTATATAGGTCCACTTTAAGCTATCAAGAAACACATCAAGGCCATGCATGCAAAATAACTCCATCATGATCAAATGTTTACATTCACCTTAATTGCTGATATTTCAACTTTTATCCAATTCTTCTCAATGTTAATGGCTGCCCATTTGTAACTCAACTCCCGATCAACTTCAAGTAACAAGCAACAAGTATCATAAAACTAACTGAAGCTAGTGTTGTGACCAACATGTAGGGTTTTTTGATAGCACAATAGGGTCTCAAAAACCTGTGTTATTGCACTTATCTAAAACTTAGATCTCATAAAGTTCGTGTCAATAATAACTAGTACAGGTGCTTGTATAATGCATAGCATGCAATAAGCCAATTTGGCAAAGTTAGTAAACTTAAATTTATAAAAAGAAAATGAAAGTAAGATCATCATATTATCTAGGAATCTTCTTATTTTTGCTTTTTCTTATTAATAAACAGAAATTGCTTAAGGAATTAGTCCCAGAAATTTTTAAGGAACAGATCTTGAGGGAGCTAACCCAAATTTCCAAATTCCACATAGAAAGGAATGAAAAACGAAAGATTGCTTTACTCTAAAGTCGTTGCAAAGAGACTCAAAAAACGCCTGACTTTGGTAAAACAAGCTGTTCCAGTAAAATCTCATGTTGTCTTGCCAAAAATAACAGTTAAGAAAGATATGAACGTTCTCCAAGAAGAATCACATGGTGTTGCCCCCACCATTCTGAATCCCCTCCCTGATTCTTGTCTTGAGAATATCTCGTTTTCAGGACCCACTTTCACAATCAATTTGATTCACATGAACAAGTAATGTATCATTTTCTCCAGGTTTTTCACTTCCAACCGTTTTCCCTTTTTTTTATATTTTCAGTCAAGTACAATCCCGTCCCAAACTTCTGTTGAACACAAAACAAGATTCCAAGAACAGCAAACCAAAGGAAAATACAAGAAATACAGTCTAAAAAGTTCAGACTTACAGGAAAGACTTGATCATCAGAGACGTTGAAGTCCATGTTCTTTACCATCATTGCAGTCATTAACGGACCAGAAACTTTCACTCTGCAGATTTCAAGTTCCAACTCAAGAATCAACACTTTTGTTTGTTTATGGATCAAAGTTACAGACTTTACGCAAGAAGAAACCTTATTAAATCTTGAAAAATGTACTCATCGATAATTATGTTTACGTTAAATTAGCAAAAGTCCAAATTATGATTTCATGGAACAACAAATCGAACCTTGAGAAACTTGTGATCAAGCTGCCCAACTCCTTCATCTCCATACAGCTCATAACAGTCAACCAAACAAATACCAAGAAACCCACCAAATGCCTACACACACGAGAACAAAGATTCCATTTTTCTCAGCACCCAACAAAGAAAACAAACAGAATATGACAAACTTACTTCTAATTATAAAAACTACGTGCTTTACGCTTACGTCCATATATTGAGAGTCTCGTTGTGCCAAGAGAAGACGCTGAAGAGAGCGTCTTTTATCGGCCACTCGCAACGGTAATGATCCAATATGTATTCGTTGTCTTGCAGATACTCCGGCAAGTCCTTATACTTCACCAACCGCCTCTCGAATCTTTTCCCCGTCTTCTTCTCCTCCGGCGTTTCGGCTTCCGATGAGGAGTTCTCCGTTCTACAACGATTCACCTTATTCTTCTTCTTCCCCTGCATTTTCTCCTCAAAATTGGCCATTCCTTTTTTCATGTTACAAGTATCAAACTTAAAGAACAGTAAGCCTCGCCGGAAAGTTGTCGTCGGAAAATGCAGTGTCCGGCGAAGCTCTCCGGCTATCTCTCCTAGGCTGAGAGTAATTTTCTCACCTCTCGTGTATATATGCACAACCGAGGGGAAGCGCGTGAGTCATTTAAATCCTGCAGTAAGCCACGATTCAGTGCGCCAATCCTAGAGAGTCTTATGATCTTGAAACATCCAACGTGTGATATCTTCATTGAAGGGCAGATATTAGGGGGTGTAGTACCGTAATAATGAATTCGTGCGTGGTCGATTGCTGCTTTTCTAGACGAACCGATTTGACCTTTAGAATTCAAGGTTGGCGGAAGGTGAGAAATGTAAATTCGGTGGCTAATAAAATAAGTGGGGCACACGCGAGTATGGTTTTGCCTCCTACTCGCATATTCTATATGACACGTGTACATTCTCAACTTCTTCGTCACATGTCTACTTGGAAATAACCCATATGAAGAGAGGCGTTAAAAAATTTTTAGTCGGCTCCCATAAATTATTTAATAATAAAATTAGGAATTAAATATTAAATTTTTAATAAACAAATTGTCGTGACTTTTTTTTTTCGAAAGAACTGCAGCCGCTATTCTTTGAATGTACACCGGGTAAATTTTTGAATTAATCCAATAACCTGTAAATTACGTTAATGGGACATTCCGCACTAGACATACCTTACGATAGATTTAATCGAGAGAACGTAAGTATGAAGATTTAAACACAAAACTTTTTAGCCACATATTTTCACTCTACTAACTCGACCACCCGTGTGCGGCTTTCATGACCACCCTTTCATGATTAATTAAGTACATTCAAAATAAAGGTGAACTTTAATTATATAAATAAGGTTGAACCAGTGAGACTAGGGCATGTAACATACATACTATATTATAAACTTAAGTAAGCTTCAAACAACTATTACACACCAAAAATTCTTATTTGTTATAATTATCTTTAAGAAATTTTTGTTATTAATAAATTTTAAAATTATTTCAAATTGAGATATATAATTAATTGTTGGTTTCAAATAATAATTCCTTTATGTTATAACTATAATTATATGTATGTTACTCAAGGTTATGTAACATACATGCCATATTAAAAAGCACAATTATATTATAAATTTTAGTAATACAATTATCACGCATTAAAAATTAGCTTACAATAACAACAACACCCAATAAAAATCTCATAAATACGTGAAATTTGAGGAGGTCCGGTAATATGTAATCTTACCCCTAACTAGTAGAGATATTGTTTTCAAATAACCCACATGAATAAATAAAAACAATAATAATAATATGTAATTACCACTGAGGTTAATTATAATAGGCAAGAGTTAAAAGATATAAGAGAACTGTCATAATCTCTTTATAAGAGATCATTTACTTAAATTCTAACATGTCGAAGTTTTCTACCGTGAATCACACTTTAAAAATTACGTTCTTTGAATTAATTGTTTATTTTATAATACAAACTTTTTCATTAATAATTTATTTAGACAAAAATTTTAAATTTAAATTAGGATTATCTCATATTGCACTTTTATCATTCAATTATATTATAATTATGATCATTGTTTTAAAAACCGAACCAGTTTTATAGTCAAAACCTTGAATTGACTAACTTTTTGATTCGGTTTTTAATTTTTTGATTTGATTTAGTTTAATAATTTTTTTAAAAAACCGATTGTTTTATTAATTAATAGACTCATTTTTCTAAACTGATCAGTTTTTATAAATAAAAATAAACTAATTAATTTTCATTGAACAGTCTTTTTTTTATTACACTTTAAAATTTTCAATAAGTAAGCATAATCTTTTTCAATCATTTTTAAAATTCTTCAATTTTACTCAATCTTTAACCGATTTTATGACGGACTAATCGGTTGAACCTTTTAAACCTTAAATCTTCTGTTTTACTAGTTTAACTTCCTGTCTGGTTTTGAAAACATTGATTATTTTACATAAATAAACCTTTTACTCGTTGAGATAATACAATTCTGATCATATAATTAATGTGCATGATTCATCAAGAATTAGGTAAAATACTTCTTTGGAACTTTTCAAATTTGATATGATGTATAACTCAGGCAAGTTTTGCAAGCACCAACGTGAAGAAAGAGTTATCCCTCTTCTTATGGTACAAGTAAGAGTAACAACACATCAACTTGCCATTGCTTAAAAGAAGAGATATATTACATTGACAAGGCATATTGCTACGTGGGGAGACAAAGAGCTTGCTTGTGAACAACATACTTAAACTTCCACAAGCAAAGAGTGAAGAATTAAGGATTAGAAAGAAGGTTGAAAGGGTTGTAGGGAAATGGGGGGGTTGACCTAAAAACGGAAGTTGCATTGGTTAGTTTAGCTTCTTGGAGACTTGGGTATGTATTGATTAAAGAAAGGGAAAAAAGTATCATAAGGGATTTGATTGTGTAATGAATGAGGTCATCGGCGTGAAGTGCGTTGAGCTCTTGACATATCTCTCAAACTTCGGGTTTGGCCTTATCATGTGCTCAAAAGGTGTATCCAGGCTTACCCAAGATGAATCAATGCATGCCTTTAACATGTAGCAATGATCAATTTAAAAATTAATTAATTTAAAAAATTCGTCAATTGATTAATAAACTAATCAATTTTTAATAATAAAAATTATTAAAATAAATTAAACTAAAAAATCGATCAATTTAAGGTTTGTACAATTATACTGACTGAACCAATTCAATTTTTAATCATTAATATCAACGATAGGATTAAAAAAGGTGTAGATTTCTGTCAAATTTATGAAGAAAAAATTGTTTGAATAAAGGGCATAACATGATAAATATTTTGTTCTTGAAAATAAGTATCCTTTTATTGAGTTATAAATAATTAAGTTATGATAAAAAGTGTGGACATAAAATATTAGAAAGTTAGTGCAAAATTTATTCTTTAAATTTAGAAATTATCCTAATAAAAAAGCATTTAATTCTTTCAATCATATTTTAAAATTTTATTTAATAAAATAATGACTTAAAAATAATAATTAATTTGAACCACTCAGGTTATGTTTGGTTGGAGGTTTATTAATACAATGAAATGGAATGAAATATTACTCCATCATTTGAGATGAGAGTTTATAATAGAATGGAACAGAATGGGATGGAAAATGAGAGTTTCATATTATATCGCATTCCATCTTAAACAGTAAAAATAAAAAACCTTCAATTTATGAGAGTTTTTAAGGGGGTTTATGATGGAATATAAAATGATAAATAACTTTACACTATGTTACATTATAAATCCTTTATCTAAATAACATTTCATTATTACATTACGAACCCTTCCATTCCTCTCAAACAACAATTTTTTAATATTACATTTATTTATATTCCATTTCATTATAAATCTTTTCATTTTATTAAAAACCTTATATTCAACCCAATATAATTGAAAGTAAATTGGGTCGTTTGAGTTTGAATTCACTTTTTTTGAAGTCGTTAATAATATTATTTTTATTTTTAAATTTAATAATAAAATAATATTATTTATTATAAAATATTATTAAAATCAAATAAAATTTGAATTTCATATCATCACAAAAGTTGGCTTAGTTACTCATCTTTAAAAGAAATAAGAATTTTGCCTTTTTTTGTCCGTATCATACCTTATTTTTGGATTTTGTACTAAATAATTTTGTAAAAACATTAAATAACTTATTAATTAAATATTTTATAAATTATTTAACAAATTTAGGGATTCACATTAAATGACAAATTCACATGTGAGCGAACACAATTTGATTGGATTAAGCACAATATTTATTGAGTTAGACATATAAAGTTTCAGGATAACCTAAATTTTACTATCGTAATGAACGAACGACTAAAAAATTACATCGGTTTAGTCAGTTTAATTACAAAAATCTTGAGCCGATTAATTGTTTCTTTTGTTATTATAAACTGGTTAGTTTATTAATTAATCAACTGATTTTTTAAAACTAATCAACTTTCATAAATCAAAATAAACTAATTATTTTTTATTTAATAATATTTTTTAACTAAACTTCAATTTCTTCAATAGTGAATATCAAGTTTTTTTAATTGTATTTTAAATTACTTAATTTTTATTATATATCAATTTTATGACGATTTAATATTAATAGGATCTTTTAAATTTTAAACTTTTTATTTTATTAGTTTAATTTTTGGAATAGTTTTTATTATGATCTATTTCCAATTAATTAACTAACTAAGGAGAGATGAAAACAAGAAAAGGCAAACATGGTAGAGAATCAAATGGTTAGTTCCTAATCATCTTCCAAGTACATAATCATGGGCTGGTCCTAAAATCATCATTCTTCGATAAGACAACATGTATTAATACATGGAATACCTCCACATGCTTTAATATTGCTAGTAATAATATAAATCGGATTCGAGTTGTATAATCTTAGTTAAACTTAATATGATTTATTAATTCTAAATTAGTTATTATTAGGCTTGACTATAGATCTCACCGAGTTTGAGTTCACCCAAGTTTAAATTCGACCTAAAATTATGTATCTAAGTCTAGGTCCGATATGAAATTTTATGTTTAAACTCGCACCTGACTTAAAGTTTGATTATAATTTTTAATTTTTAAAAATTAAAAATGACGTTATTTTATTTAAAATTTTGTACTTTATATCGAGTTAGACGAACAATTCAACTCAGACTCGACCCAAATGCATGAATTAAAAAAAAAAAGAGCTCGGTCAACTTGGCCAGGCTGGGTTTGTTAATTTTTATCATTCCTAATTATGATTAAACTTAACTAATTTATCATATTGGACTAAAAAACTTGTTAAATTTGTCATCTCCTCAATTTAAACAACCGAATTAGAAAAAAATAAATCTAGAATTACTCTTATCACCTAATAAATTAAATTTCCATTAGCTATTAACTGCCAATACAATTTCCATTTGTTGTTGATTACCTGGCTCCCTCCTCCGGCTAGGTGGCTCAAACTCAATGTTGATGGCAGCTTACGAGGGCTCCCAGGCTAAGCAGGGATAGGCGGCTTGCTTCGGAATAGCCAAGTTATTTGGATAGCGGGCTTTTCCTGCGGGGTCGGGATCACTAACATCATGGTAGCGGAACTCCTGGCCCTACGATACGGGCTTGCCTTTGCCAGCAACTATCTATGGGAAGGACTTCTGATCGAGTCCGATTCTAAAGAAGTTTTGCGCTGTCTCACCCTTCTTGTTGATATTCTATTCTTTCATTATCTGGCTAATCTGATCCATGATATCCGCTCCTATTTGGAAAGGGCTCCTCACTATAACATCACCCATGTGTTTCAAGAAGGTAATCAGTGCGCTGAATTTTTAGCCCGTCTGGGATCGGGTTGCGCCCGTTCAAAGCGTGTCTGGCATACACCCCCTCCTGGCATCGTTCACTACCTGCGTGCTGATGCACAGGATGTAGCGTTTTCTCGTTAATGTTTATGTTTATGCGTCTGATGTAACAAATATATACATATATATGTATGATTCAAAAGTGTGAAAGACACTAGACTTGTACATGTCTTTTTTTCCGTGACACTTTTACAACTCTCGAAGAAGTATAGGAAACAATGTAGCTTTCTAAACAAAAAACAAAAGGATACATTTGATTTTTGTCATAAGTTTGAGATTAAGTGATTCGAACTAAAATCAACTCGAAGCATTTTCACAATAGTAATGTTAGGAGGAGGTGATTTCTTAGAAACATTATTGTCAAGAAAAAAATACATTAGAGAATAAAATCAATTGAGAGAAGATTTTAGCATGTATACAAATAAAAAATGAATAATATATTTAAAAATATCTAATTTTTTAATTTAGTGACAAATTTTTTTTAAACTAATCATTTGAATTTGGTATAAATTAAGTTAAACATTATTTTTATTAATGTGATATGTCCAAAGTTGTGAATACCGTATCGGATTCGGTACCGGATTGAGTTCTGGAACGAACTGTACCGGTACTGGTCAGTACCGGGTACCGTTTCGGTAATTTTTAAATTTATAAAATAGTCCATAAAATTTTTAAAATTTACAAAATAGTCCATTAATATATTGTACTATTGTACTGTATACTTTACTAGTTTACTGTTTACATTAACCATGTTTTCAAAAATCTTAATAATAAATAATTATGACAATTAAACTTTATATATATCTTTATTATATTCTAATTATTTCTATATATAATAATTATCTATATATAATATATATCTATATATAATAATTATCTAAATATAATAATTTATTGTAAAATAATGAAAATAATTCAAATTTTGTATTTTATCAAAATTTTGAATTATTTTTTAGAATTATTGTTTTTCATGTTACATTTCATTTTACATTTAATTAGACATAATCATAATTTTAATTTAATATAAAATTTAATATAAAAATTATTAATAAATATAATTAAATTTAAAATATATTTCAAAAATATATAAATTTCAAATAAATTTTTATTTAATAATTAAAAATATATAAAAATAAATATTAGTTTATAAATAATAATTTTTAAATTATTTATTTGAAAAATAAAATATTTTTATTAATATTTTATTAATAAATATTATATAAAATATTAAAATAAATTAAATAAAAATAATTTATTAGTAATCAAAATAAAAATATTTTATTTTTAAGTTTTATTTAATTTATAATTATCATTAATAATAAAATATTTATTATTATTTTAAAAACTTTGAAAAGGGGGGAGGGGAAGGAGAGGTAGGAGGGAGGGAAAGAGATTTTAAAATTTTTTGAAAATTTTGCAAAAAAGCCTCCCAATTTTTTAAAATTTCCGATACCGGCCGGTACAGTCGAAATAGACCGGTACCGACTAGTATTCAAACCTGGTACCAAACTCAAAATATTGGTACCGATTTTGGGCCGGTATCGGCCGGAACGGAACGACATTCAAAGTAGTGATTGAATCATTGATGTGGGTTTCATACCGTTTCGGCCGGTACTGGAACGGCCATAAAGGGTACCGGGGATGAATTTCGGTCGGTACAGGCCAGTACCGTCAATACCGGAATTTTCCGGGGCCATTCCGTAAAAAAAATTTCGAGGGACTATTTTGCAAATAAAAAAAATTTTATCCTAATTTTATCTACCCTCTCCCCTCTCCCCCCAACTGCCGACTCTCCCTCTCTCTTCGTCTTCTTCAGTTCTTCTCCCCCCTCCGTCGTCCCGACTCTTGGCGCCTCCGGCCTGCCTCGCCTCGCCTCCCCTTCGGCCTTCAACCATCGTCCATGCCCGAAGACGTCCACCGAACACCGTCTTTGCCTCACTGCACACCGCACACCGCACACCCGAAGACGTCGTCCTCCTCACGCTGGCACACCGCGCACCGTCTGACCGGCCTTCTCCGTCATGCTCCTCGCACTCGCACACCGCACACCGTGACCCGACGTCGACCCAGATTTGGTGAAGATCGATTGATTTTTATTTTTGTTTAATTTTTCATGGCATTTTGAAATTTATGATTGTTTGATTGTGTTGGTTGTTGGATGATGGTGGATTTGGGTTTAAAAATTGGTGTTGTTGTGTTAGATTTGCGGAAAATTTTGAAGTTAATTTCAGTGTGAAATAACCTTTTTCGTCCGATTGTCGCCTTGGGGTTACTTCAAAAATTTAACCAAGGATTGCGTATAGCGAAACC
>JANKOE010000205.1:2464081-2501286 GCA_026284465.1 Erythroxylum citrifolium
GATAACATGGGTGTTGTTTTGCATGAAGGACAAGTATCAAAGACGTGTCGTATAATATAGCTAAATGTCTCTTTTACATGCTACCACGGGTCACTGAATACTTGGTCCATTTTTAAAGTATTTATTATTATTTATTTATTATTATTCTTAAAACAAACAAATACCCAATATTTTCCGAAAATTCCTAAAATTTACCAAAAATTAAGAAATAATATTATGATTTTCCACTTAAATTTTTAACTCAGAATTAATACACCAACAGTTTCTAAAAAATATTCAAAGTATTCGAAAATTGTCAAAATTATATTAATACAGTCCGAATAAATAAAAAATCTCATTAAACCAATTTACCCAGAAAATGTCATGAATGCATGCCAAAATACTTATGCACAATTTAGCAAATATTCAAATAGCAAGCATAAAACGTACTAAATTTCTTTAATAATCTAACCCCTAATTTGGGGCGTTACAGAGAGCATGGTCCACTACTATCATCATCTGAGTCTGACATATCCTCATCCATTTTGTCTATTTCTTGGATAAAGAGGTCTATTTATGAATCAATCCAAACAGGAGGCCATGGATCTTGGGCATCTTAAAAATAATGTTAAATCCAATATTAGTAAATTGGTTAATAGGAGAACCATACCCAACAGAAGGAGAGATAGGCTTTGGAAGAGCAAAATCTTCCAGTTATAGATCTATAGAAGTGCAAGTAGTTGGTTTGGTTGCTCTGGGATAATGGTACAGATGATCCAGAAAATGATACAAATCACTTATCAAATCTTTATGGTCTTTGGGCCATTCAGTAGAGGTGTGCCAAAGTTGGATATGATTAATGATGCATATATATCATGTCACAGCTAAGCTATAAGGTTGGTGGATGATAAAGATAGAGTAGGCTTTTTGATTAGCCAAAGGAATATCCCATAACTGGTATCTATTAAAGATATTTGTAATTTAGAGGCATCATTTTGGGGGAGGTTGGAACCACTCAAGGAAGGTCTAGAGGAGAGAGTCAAAATTTGTGGGATCAACAAGGTGTCTGTACACATACAAAGGAGAAAGAGAAGTGGGATATACCTATTGGGTAGATAAAGCCCATAAATGCCACATTAATGGTTTTTATTTAGAGAGGGAGTCATAAAGATGGTAGATTACCCTATAAAGTGTTGTAATATCAAAGTGGTAAGGTTGTGGGGGAACATTCAGAGTTGTAAGAGCAAGGCGAAGATAATAGAACAAGCTCTTTCGACTAAGAGTCGCAATGTCTTTTAATATGGTCGGCAAAGTTTTGATAAGTAAAGGTGGGTTTTTTTTTTATTTTCACATATTGAGGGAACTCTATGATAGGAAGGAGGAGAGGATTGATTTGTTTAAATAGGGGAGAGAGTAAATGAATTGGTTTGTGAGGTTGAGAAAGGAAGTCTATAAGAATATTATGGGGACCTTTCATATGACGAATGATAAATTTATAGCGAAAAAACCATTCTTGCCATCGAAGCAATTGTCAATCAAGTAATGTCTTCTTTTTAGGCTCGAGAATCTTGGAAAAGCTATATTGTCGATTTCAATTAGAAAGTGATAGGGGCTAAGGTGGAAGTTGAATTTTAGATGCCTTTTCTTACCAACAAAATCTCTTTGTAAATAGCATGTTAATGCTTTTTTGATTCTTTGAACTGGCCACTAGCATAGCCATATTAATGTCTTTTCCCATCAATCTCTTCAATTAAGACATCACCCCAATAATGGTGACTTACGTCTATTTGTAAAATACGTTGGCCTTTGTTAGGAATCTTTAAAGTAGGTACATTCTGATAGGCTTGTTTTAAGTGCTAAATGACTCTAGTTTGTTCTTTACTCCATAGTAGTGGATTCTTCCTTAAAAATTTTGATAATGGAGTTATGTAATCAGTCACATGGGGGATGAAATATCTAGTGTATTTAACAATTCCTTAGAATTGTTAAATCTGCTTAGTGTTGAGATTTTCATTAGGAAAGTGTAATGGATTATTAGCTATACATAAACCAAGATGATAAATTTCATTTGGAAGTTCATAACCAAAAATTCTATTTAGGAGTCCCAATATGAATTTTCTTGTCTAAGAGCATAATCCCATGTTACTTTGTAAGATCAAAAAATGATTGTAGTAAAGCCTTACGATCTTCATGGATTTTGGAATATAGGAGTATGTCATCAATGTAGACCAAGGTACTAGAGAGAATGGGCTCACAAATTTTTGTCATGGCCTCTGAAATAATGAAGGAGCAACCTTGAGTCCAAATGGCATAACAGTCCATTGGCATTATGTATTTGAGATACAGAAAGTTCTCTTATACTTATCTCGTGGATCTATTCACAATTGCTAAAATCATGCTTTTAAATCAAACTTTGAAAATGTTGTAGCTTCTTTAAGAAACAGGACTTGAGTACTGATCTTTAATAGTTAAAACTTATCATCTTACAAGAGCACATTTAGGGGTTTATAATCATTTACCAACCTCTTTTTCAGTTACTTTTGTTTAGATCTTTTGTTCACGTAAAAAGCCTAACAAGTGCAGTATGATTTTATAGGCTTAATCAATCCTTGTTGAAGTAAGATAGAACCCACTTCTTGTGCTAATTTCAGATAAAATACCTGGATGAGTAACCTTGATAGGATTGATATCTTCATTCTTCTTGAATCGTAGATGAATGAAGAAGTGGGGATTTTTTCAAAGAGGATTATGGTATGAGAACTGTGCATGGTTCTCAAGATAGTGTTCCAAAAACTAGTCTCTTAATGCTTCACATAGGGGAGTAACTTGTGTAATTTCAAATACATTGCGTATCTCCATATAGGCGTAAAAGTTGGCATAATATTTAATTACTGTAGGTAGGATTTGTAATGGAGATGCTTTATAGTGTACATCCTTACCAATTAGGATATCTGAACTAGGTACAACTGTCAAGTATTTTAGTCCATACAAAACAATCAGGGAAAAATAGATCCCTATTTTCCTTTTGGTAATAGGCCCAATTTTTAATGAGTTTCCATTAGAAGTAATGAAATATTCATCATGAGATGTCCATACTTCAGATGGTAGGATGTTAGGCTTCATAATACTTCTGCACGATCTAGTATCGATATATCCAATAGCTTTGATTGGCTTGTCATATTTATCCTGCTGTAATAATTGAATATGGACATAAGGACGAGAAACAGTTTGAGCTTACCTTCAAACATTTTTGTTATAGCATGTATAACATATCATCCTTAGTATCTTCATCTTCATAGATTGGATCATCAAAGGATTCATACTCTTCTTTAGAAGAGTCAATTAGACCAACAAATTTTATTTCCTCATCTTCACTAGATTGTTCTTCAATGAAGTCTTCAATGTTTCCATTGTCACGGATAGATATTATAGCCTCAATGGATTCCAATAATTTTACATCCCTTTTTGTTTTGTTAGGAAATTGACGAGAACAAAGTCTTAGTTTGCCACAGATAAAACATCAATTTGCCTTTTTTGCTTGAGTAGTTCTTCGTTTAAAGATTAGGAGAAATTGGTATTGTTTTCTCCTTTTGAATGGCTTATACTTTCTTTCATTAGACATGTGGGATCTGTGAGTTTTCTTGTAGGAGAACTTCCTGTGATTATATTTATTTTTAATATGACATTCACAGTCTTTTTTCTCCTTACACTTAAGCTTTAAATTAGACTTTTTGCAAGTACTTTTCAGAAGAGGACTGCTTTTCATCATGTTCTTGAAGAATGTTTATTGATCACAAAGTTTATCAAGAGATATATCTCTCATGTCTCTTTATAATGTTGTAACGGTCCATTAGATTTCTGATTGTAATCCTTTTGGGAGAGATGAGATATATATATAATGAAGATTGACATTGTTGAATCCATTAAGAAGATAGTATCTTTCTGTTATACATTGACAATGCTTTTACAAAACCTGTTTGTCTAGGGAACAATATTTCATCTCAAAATACTCTTGCCTGATCTGGTTATCAATGAGTTGGACATCCCAAATAAATTCTTTGTGAATGACTCTAAGAAGAATTGCTGTAGAGATAACTTAAATATACTAAAGTCTGCGATAGTCATCTAAACTTTGCCACCATTCTCATAAGGTACCAATAAAACGAAAAGTAAATTCAGACAAAATATCCCATAATGGGTTATTTGGTCGACTCATATGCAAATCAATCTATACTCCAAATTCATGGAGGTGTTCTCTCCACTCTTAGGTGGGAGATCCTCAAATGTAAACCAGGGTCCTGACACTTTGGATGTATCAACAGAAGGTTGCTCGTTAGATCATTTTCTAGCAGACCAAGTTCATCTTCTATCTCTTCTTTTACTGATTATAAATCTTGTGTAGTAGGTACATCTTCCTAGTTATTAGGTTCTTGTAGTCGAGAGGTGTGTCCAGATTTTATATTGGGCTTCCCACCTTCAGTATCTAGAGTATCTATAATTGAGTTAACCAGATTCTCATTAGCATCAACTTATACACTTGTAACCTCATCATTATCCACTGGAGAGGATTCAACCCCCAATAACTCATCCTGCCATCCAGTTTGAAAATTTTTCATAAAGGGGCCCATTTCTTGGTTCAAAATTCTCTTTGCTTTTATTACTCATACGATTTACACATTTTTCCTCAAGTATTCAAACTATTCTTCTCAACTTTTCGAATACATTTAATATATCATCAAACTTTTCTTGGATCGCTTTAATCTTCAATACCATAGTACTATCAAGGAATTGTTAACTCCAACAGATATAACCAAAAACTCTTTGTGCCCGTGATTGGGTCTCGTAATTCTTTAAGTATCTTATTCCTTAATGAGGTAGTATTATCTCACGTCATTTTCAATTTCCCAATTGACTTGCCTTTCTTAAATACTTTTCTCCATTCTCTAGATTTCCTCATATTTCACATTGATTTATTCTAATGTTTGCTCATGCATACTAGTTTCTCCATACATTTCAACTTATTTGCAAACTTAACTTCCTATTCTGGTAACACATTCATCAAAATTTAATTTATATCTCTTGTGCATACTCTATCTCTTATGCTTGAGTCTCCACTAGGGATATGAATCCAATATTCACTTTTGATTCATTTCATATTCATTTCTAATTTGCTCTTTCATTGATCATTCTTAATGTAAGCTTAACCTAATTCAATGAAATTCTTCTTCGAAAGAAGTTTTCTGGCTACTATCATCTATATTGTTCATGCAGTCTATATCAATCAATTGATATCATCATCAATGTTGTTTCAACCATTCTTAACACCTCAATACGATTACTTTTAACTATTTATGGTATTTCTATAATTTCAATCTCTATCACACTTTACATGATCAAAATATCCTTTATAATAAAACCCAATGAAATAAGAGGCATATTCGTTTACTCTTATATTTTGGCATGTCACCAATTTATATCTTATGCTAATGATACATCAATCGTAACTAATTCTGAACAACCTCTAAATATTATAGCTCCATCATAGTTACCTTTTCAGCATAATCACCTATACCATACTTCCATTACATTATTCTGATTAATCTCATAATTTTAACTATAGAGATCATGGTTTACCTCATGTACCATATCCAAATATAAATCTCCTATGTACTCAATCACATTATTCACCAATGTAACCACATTATTAAATATGTACTCATAATAACTGGTCGACTTAGCCTCGAGGACTTCTACATATATCACTATCATTCATTTCATTTTTTTTCCATACGTGCATTCTTAATCAATTTATAATTATAGACGTATAGCTCTCTTGAAATTCTGATATCAATTTACTAGCACAATCTTATTCCATATCATAAATTCTGAGTTTAGCTTGTCAATTCCACTTTGCTTGTACACCATAAATCTTGCCATTTCTACCCTTGTCTCTATTTCTTTTTCAGTCAATTCATGAAAATATTTTCACATCCATATCAATTCAAGTACATATCGTCAACAAAACTCCGTTACCAAATTCACTGACATATCCACAAATACTGAATTTATGTCTAACATATCGAGCCACGTAATATTTCTTATTTCTAAATATCCACAACTTTCCTTATCTTACACTCTGACATAACACCATTCTTCTCATTGTTTCTAATTGTCCAAACTCTTAACGAAAGTTCATACATGTGACTCATGCAATTGCAATTACTGGGATTCTATACTCATCAGCACCCTTCTCTAATGGTGAGGAATCAGGTGTAGCAGATTCTTGCAAAACTCCTCGTGTTCTTTTAAAAGGTGGCATTTTACTCCTTCAATAAAACATTTCCTTTTTAGCTTACTTTCATTTTAATTCTTATTTCTTACATGTATGCATGATATGCATGTCACTTAATGCAATCAATCAATTCACAATGCAAACAAATAATCACATAACATAACAATTAATGCCATTATGCATTCTAAGAAAAGGGGTTTTCAGGTGGATTTTGGGTTTGCACGTCGCGACGTGCAACAACATCCTTCGGTATTTTGGGCATAGCTTTGGCTGTAGATGTCCGATTGAGGTAATTTTTTATTCGTTGGAAACTACAGACATAGGGCTACAGTTTGTATGAAGGAGTGGAGTCCAAATTCAGTCCCTAAGAATATCAAATTTTGGATGGAGGTTGAGCATAGAATCTTTATTTCAGCATAAGTTATAGTTCAAGTTGTTAAAGTATGACTTTCCGATTTTTACACCAAATTGAATGGAATTTTGGTTGTTGTTTAAGGAAATCAAGTGAGGCAAGAGGAGCAAGAGGAACAAGAGGAGAGGCATTCCTAAGCAAGTTTATAAGCAAGGAACTCAGGTGGGTACATGTTTATAATAGAGTAATTAAGCCACTCATTCTTTTCTTCAAATCAAGGAAGTTTCATGATTTAAATAGCATTATCAAGGTTGCCTTTATTTCATTTTGAATGAATTGTGAATTTGTTATATGTTTGTTTCATGAATTGTGTTGATGATTGATGAAAGAACTTTGAAAAGGGTTTCTCTTTAAGAGAATACATGTTTATGAAACTATGTTTGAAGAAATGATTTTTGCAAGGATATCAAGTTTATGAAAAACAAGTTTTCAAGAAAATGTGCCATTTTGGGCAACAAGTTTACAAGATTTTGAACTATATGTGTTATGTGGGTTTGTGGTAGTCCCTCAAGAATTGTCACGTGCACGTTGACCCAAGTATATGCTTCTCCTGCCTGCCCACTAGTGACATGGACCTCCCTCAAGGACTCCCTTAAGAATTTACGGCTACATAGGACCATTATATGGGAATGTGTAGTGCGTCATGAAATTGGACTTACCCAAACCATTCTAATGTGCTTATGTGCTTATGATCTGTTGACAAGTTTGATGCATACATGATTTATAATTGCTCATGAATTGTTTGCAAATCAAGAATTTTGAGATGATGATATTTACATGTGAAATTACTATGGTTTCGAAAATGTGCAATGGCAATGAGCTTTTTTTAAATAGTTTTGCTTGTTTTTTTATTATAAATCTGTTACCCACGAGCTTTAAGCTCACCACCTCCCATTACCGTCCCATCTTCAAGTGAGAAGCAAGAGATCGAGTAGACTAGAGTTACGGCATCACTCCAAAGTTACTTACTTTTGTATTTTAAAGTTAGATTTTTTTTGGGAATTCAATGCTTTAGCCACATTTCAAGCTTTATTGGTTCAAGTGTATTTTGTATTTTTGGTTTATGAAGCAAATGTTGTAATTGTGGCTTGAAATGCCATTAAAGCTTTGTAATACTCTTCTTTTGGTTATCAATGAGATAGGGTTGATATTGTTTTTAGCTTCAAACTTTTGCATTGAATTGTTTTACCATGAGAATAAGATTTTGGAAGATTGCTTGAGTTTATGTTTAAGTTTACTTTTTTTTTAAGTTATGGGTTCTACTAAAGAGGCTTTCACCGTGGCGAGACTATTTGATCGACGCGGCAATGGTAAATTTGCAGGTTCACCGCAGCGAAAGATAATTCTCTCACCGCGGCGTAAAATCCCGAAAGGTTTGGCCGCGACGAAACAACAGGTCGCCGCAACGCCACCGCCTTTACTTCCAAAGGATCTTTCTTCTAAGTTTTTCCTCCACGCTCAAGTTTCATGCTTCCGTGTATGATGTTAGGCTCTGGAAACGAGGTCCAACATTAATTATGTTATAGCTTCCCAAATCTTATTTGGTAGCAACTCCCAAAATGCAATTGGAATTAGCCTTCGTATAAACACATGACAATCATGACTTTTCATCCCAAATAATTTGTATTTCCTCATGTCCACACACCTTGCCAAGTTTGAAACATATCCATTAGGAAACTTTATATTTTTTAACCATTCACACAAAATTTCCTTTTGTTTTTTGTCCAAAGTGTAACATGCTTTCGGATATTTACTAGTGCGAAGATCTTTATCTAACTCATTCCTTTTGTAAAAAAAGCTTCAAATCAACTCATGATTTTGCATTGTCCTTTATCCTCCACTAAATGTTTGTTATGGTATTGAATGAATTGTCAAAAATATTTTTTTAATATACATCACATCTAGATTGTGACGATCAAATTAGTTTTCGAATATGGCAAATCCCAAAAGATGTTTCGTTTTCTCCAACCAAAATTTTTAGTAATGCTTATATTAATTTCATCAGCTTTAAGTTTTGTAACTTTCAGCAACCCTAATTCATCAATCTCTTGCAATATCTCTTCACCAGCTTTGTGAGGTGGAGGAAGTGTTTGTACCATCCTATTCTTAACAAAATTTTGTTTATTGTATCTAAATTGATGATCTGGAGGAAAACATTTCCTGTGGTTATCAAACCAAGATGTTCTGCCCCCATTTGGAAGATCAAACGAATCATAACCATTGCCATAGTAAGGATAATGAAATTTCCCTGCTATGCTCCATCTAGATAATATAGCATACACTAAAAAATCACTAATGTTCCACATCAAAGTTGCTCTCAACAAAAAATTTTGTTTAAGAGATACATCATATGTTTCCACATCATATTCCCAAAGATGATGCAATTTAGATATCAATTGTTGGTATAATGAATCTTTTCCTCTTGATTATGCTTTGGATTTCTAGGCACTGGCACATCACTGTTAAGAACATATCTGCCTCATTCATACACATCTACAGAGGTAAATTATAAGTAGTACATATGATTTTCCATGATGAATATTGTTGGTCGGATTGACCATAAGGTTGGAATACATTTGTTGACAATCCTAACCTAATATTTCAACTTTTAGCCGCAAACTCATAATGACTGTTATTGAAATGTTTCCATGCCAGTACATATGATGGATGACTCATTATTCCATCTTCCTATTCATGTTCATTATGTCATCTTATGTGAGATGCAGTAACATCGAAGGCATATAATCTTTGAAGTCTTATAGTTAACGGGAAATAATACATTCGCTTCCAAAGTACTAATTTTTGTTTCATAGTACACTTTTTAGGTTTGAACCTAGATTGATCACAAAATTTTCACTCTTGTAATTGCACATCATCTCCCTAAAAAATCATACATTCCAATTTGCAACAATTAATTTTTTCAACTGGCAAACAAAGACCCCTAAAAAGTTTCTTCATATTGTAAAAATTATCAACCATTGTATGATCAAGAGGCAAAGATTCATTATACCAACCAAAAATTTTATCTAAACTTCAATCAGAAATACACCTTTTAGACTTTATGTTTAATATTCTAGAAATTGGTCATAATTCTTGGTCAGTTGATTGTAGTAATTGAAAAAATGTTTTGCATCTAGGTTTGATTCTTCTTGAATATTTTCTATATTTTCCTAAAAGGTATAACTAGCTGCATCATAAACCATTTGGATGTACGGATTTTTAGTTGCTCCCATATTATTTGTTCTAAATCTAGGCCCCCTTTAAACTCATCCATATTTATTGACAAGTTCATTTCATTAACCCTTGAGGTGCTATAAAGCAATGGCTCCCCAAGTTGTGTCCACTCAAAATGATTTGGAACAAACCCTTTTCTTAACAATTGGAGATTCACTTCATCAATAGGAAGAAAACGAATATGTTTGCACTTTTTACATAGACATCGAATCTTTGGGTCATCCATATAGATAGGTTGAGAACACGCATAGTGAATAAAATCTTCAACTCCCTTAACAAACTTAGGATTAATGAAACCATGTTAATCATCTATACATCCAAGATCTATGAACATTACTCATTTCTTGATATGTGCTTAATTGATTATGAATTTATTCCATAACATTTAGCGATTATTACTATAAAATTGGTTAAGATGCTCACTTTGGCTCATATGTAACTTTAGGCACAATTCAATATAATCTGTAATTGTTACATTTGAAATTCACGTGTAGCGACTAATGATTCGTAATCATTAGGGATAACATAACCTAGGTTAAATCATGCATCGTATGTGGTTGTTGCCTTGATTAATCGGTTTTCTTAATTCGTAATGCTAATGCCAAATTGAATCCAAAGACTGCATCCTAGGTTATTCTGTAGTTAGGTTTAATTAATGATATCTTTATTAATCACTACCTAAAGGAAAATTCAAGTTAATTATTAACCCACGATTTATAGTCTCTAGGAGCAGTTTGAGAACAACAAATCATAGAAAAATATTTAATTAGGTTGTAGGCCGAGATTGAACCAAAGAATCAAATTCCTAATGAATTCACTGCTTTCTTCATTTTTTGTATGTTTTCTTTAATTTGCTTTCATTAGGTTACTTTTATTTTATTTTCTTATTTTTAAAATCAAACCCCCTAAACCTAAATACTGATTATTTTCATTTCAACAACTTTAGATACACTCTCTGTGAGATTGACCTAGACTCACCATTGTTATAATAGTAGGTCTAGTTTTTATTTTGACTAGCGTTACGATGCACTGTCATTTCTACAAAATTGTTATTTAGAAAAGTGATTTCATAGTTAGTATCCTTCATTTCTCCTAAGTTTATAGAACATTTAATCTTTACTTTACAGAACATCCCCTAAGCTTTAACAGGTCTCTGACTATTTCCCGTCCAATTTGAAACCAACCTATCCAACTATATGAGTTCACACTTAGAAAACTCAATCATAACCAATTCCACCTTAGCGGTTGGAAAACCACCACATTAATTATAAGTCAAATGAGCTATAATTTAGAAATTTAGGCATTAATTATTCTAACATCATTCCAAATACAAAGGGAAGTTGGATGACTTAATTAGTAGACAACATATGTGAGTATATATTAGTTAAATAAAACAATATTTCAACTAATGTCCTGTAATACACTAGATAGTTTAGTATTTATATCTATTGCATACAATGTCAAATTTCACCATAAGCATTAACACTTGAAACTTTTACTGTAATAGTCAGTCTCCAAAACTACTGAGGGTTAGAGTGTTAGAATACTGAGTCACATGAGTTACATCATTATAAAATTAAGTTGGCACATTTAGGCGATGATTTTAGGATTTCATTTACATGCATAATATTAGCATACACATATGAATTATGATTTAGAAAAAAGTGCAAAGATTTTATGTGAACTTAATTGAAATTCTCCAAGGTATGAAAGTTTCAAAATGATTGTGACACGATTTTGCATTTCTAATGTCTTGTATTTTAGCTTACCAATAAAAATAATTGATGGATTACAATTAATAATTTAGTGTTAATTGTCAGGATTGGAAGATTGATGAATTAATATGTACATTTAGCATAGGAAAAATTTCAAGTGGCAAGACAAGTTGACATGTGGAAATTTAGGTTGACTAAGCCTATCAAATTAGTGACAAATGGCTTGGAGAATTAAGTGACAAATCTCTTAGGAATTAAGTGACATTTGGAAGCCAAAAAGAAGGATATGTAGCTTACTTAATTACATGACAAGTGTCCTTAAAGAAAGACCACTCATTTAACACCATATATATAGAAGTCATGGTAATTTTCCTTACCTTTGAAATTTTAGGTTCTGTGAGATCCTAGATCAGTTGGAGAGGGAAACGAAGTACGCCTTATAAGGTTAATGATACCTCTCCTGCTAAGACGCATTTTCCTGAGTATAGAAGGAACAAAACCGTGAGGGTCTTGGCTCGAGGGGCAACCCAAAGCAAACAATATCTATGGGTGGGTGGTCTGGGCTGTTACAAATGGTATTAGAGCTGGTTCCTGACTCGTTGTTCCAGCAGGGGACACTGGGCCCTAAGGAGTGCATATTGTGAGATTCCACATCGGCTGGAGAGGGAAACGAAGTATGCCTTATAAGGGTACGGATACCTGTAACATCCCGTGACCCATGTTAAGGCTAGAATAGTATATTACAATAAATTACTAAGAAATTAGAAAAATGCATATCATGCTTAAGCTAAATATGGCATACACATTTTTTAGCATTAAAATGATTATACATGCATTCATTGACATTTCTGGGTTAGAATTGATTTTTAAATGGCATTGTGGATTATTTGTGCTGAAAAAATTATTTGGTGATAATTATTATTATTTTAGAATTTTTGGTGAATTTTAGGAAATTTTGGAAAATTTTTGGTATTTTAGAATAGAAAAAATGTTAAATTGGACTAATTTCAGTCTGGCACATAGACTGATTAAATATTGACAAATGGCTTACATGCATGGTGACATGCGACAGTGAGAGTGTAATACACATAGTTATGTGTTTAGTAAGGAAATTTCTATAGCTTGCGTGTTCTTCACTTGTGTTGTTCTTCATCCACACCGAAAACACCAAGCTGTTTCTATAGTGAAATTGGTTATTGAATCTTACATAAAGTAAGAATTTCAATTCATAGAGAGAGAGAGTTTGATTTCTGTTAAAATCTTAGTGTTCATCCATTCACTGAAATCTGATTTACTGGGAATTTAGCTAACTCAACTAAGTTGAGTTTTAAGCTTTGTGATATTATAAATGGTATTTTGATAATATATGTATTAGACAGAAATACTTGAAATAATTGGAGTAAAATGAAATTCATATAGAAGCTCAAAAAAATCGATGAATATATATATGTACTATGTTTTGTACTGTGAAATACGCATCAGGTTTGTTTATCACTGTACATGCATGAATCTGTCGAGTATTGGTATAAATGAATTTAAATGAGTTTGATGATAAGGAATGAGATTTAGGTAAGGTTTTGATATATAGAGTTGATAAAATGATAAGTTTTTGATGAAATGAAAGTGCAAAAAAATGGAAAAATGCATCAGATGAAAGCAGAAAGAGAAACAAAATGTAGAAAATGGAATTTGCATATATGAGAATCGAATTTTTGGTGTTTAAGTGTGAAGCTTAGATTTTTTATTTGTTTTGTGTTATTGAACTAAAATGAAGTTAGAATAATTGGTTTGAGTGTCATTTGTATTAATTGAAGAAGATTGAAGTAAGAATAAAAATCTACAATAGAGAGAGGAAGTATATATGAAGTTTAAATTTTTTTTTATGTTTGAAGTGTAAGTTTGAATCTGATTTATTTAGAGATTGTATTGGGTATAGAAATGCATGATAGATTATTTAGAAGTGATTAATCTAGAAAAAATGAAAACAAATTGGAACTAGAAGAAGAAGAAATGTTCGGCGAAGAAGAAGAGAGAAAGCACGATCGTGGTTCAGCACGACCATGGTTTCTCTAAAGATGCAGCAAAGTTATGATCGTACAGAGGCGCACGACCATGGTTTCTCTAAAGATGCAGCAAAGTTATGATCGTACAGAGGCGCACGATCACGACTTTCAACATTTTTCCAAAAGAGTTTATTTATGACCATCCCTTGATATTGTTGTTATAACTTCTTCACCCGATGTCCAATGACTTGATTACTGAACCAACAGCCTCATAAAACATTTTTCTTCATCTCCACCAAAAATTATAGCCATATGAAATAGATTCGTTGTTGCATTTGAGATGAAAATGTTGAGGAATACTGGAATGTAAAAACTAGGATGATTTCACTAAACATACTTTGGTACTTTCACTATATTTTTATCAGTAGGTATCTAAATGGAATGATTCATATTTAAATTAACCTAGAGACACATGGCTACAAATTGTATGAAGAGATCGAATTTTAATTATACCACTAAGCATTACAAAATCTGACTTGAAGTTGAATACAGAGTACAGTTTTGGTTCAAAGAACAGTCTAAAGTAAATTGAGTATAACTTTTGGAATACTGAATCAAATTGTATGATCATAGCATCATTTCAAACTTAGAACATTGGAGAACAATTTTCTAGAAGAAAGTGTTGCCTAATTGTGTCATATAACATATCAGAATGATAATGTAAAGTTGACCCGAAAACATGTTGTTAGGAAAATCTAAATTGATCAATTGGATTACAAAATTAGTTTCACATAGTTTTATGATGGTCTAAACCCTAAGTACAAATTATATTTATGAGAGTTTTGATATATGACTTATATGGTGACAAAAATCATGATAAGATACTCGAGATTGTCATTGAGCATGCATTGTGCATATTTTTTATACATAGATGTGCATAAAGGAATAATTACATTTGTGCAAAAGTGTGATATATGTAAATGTGTTCTGTATGATATAGAGGAGCAAGTTGGACTCCAGTCAGACATTGCTAGACCATTTAGGCAATAGCATATTGCAGCGTACTGTGAGTCAACCTAGATGAATTTGCCTAGGACTGGTTGAATTTGCTTAACTTCCAATTATTAACTGTTTGTGATTTGTTTATGAATTATGGACTTAAGGCCCGAGGAGTTTAATATTTAGGAATGTATTGGAAGTGTTTTGATTGCTTTGACAATTATGAATGATATTTGAATGCTCAATGAAAGTTGAATGCCAGACTTAGGTCTGATGACTATGAGATTCTGACTGTGCATCATATGTGACTGTCATACATGGCATATTATGTATTTGATGCATTTCATAAAATGAATGCTCAGATAAAGGTATTCTGATCAGAGTAGCCAATTTGATAAAGCTATAAGCTTAGTATTCTGCACGTAGAGCTTTGCTCCATGAATTATGTTATAACTGAGCCCAATGGGCCAGTATCTATATCTGTATGTGAAAGGCACTCAGTCATAACAATAATAATGAATTTGGAGTCTCATATGCATCTGTATTTGTATTTATCTGTTCTGATTTGCAATGATTACATGATGTGCCATGATAATGTGAATATTTGGATTATACATGTTTTGAATGAATATTTGTGAAATATATGGTTTTTTTGTATCTTTCCTGGGTGAAATCATCAATGATGGTTCACTCATTGAGTTTGCAAAACTCAAAAAAAAATTCAACGTGACTTTTCAAATACGAGACAGGAGACCTAGTTTCTTATACTGGATTAAAGGAACATTTTGGACTATGTTATGGCTCAGAGGTTTGTTAGCTGACATCAGAAGAGTTGTAATTTTTTATTTTGTAGTTTCTTGTCTAGAAATTGCATAAAGATTGTAAAATACAGTGTAAGCTTTTATCAATGAATGTAAGGAATTGTTTTAAATTTTATTGATTTTAATTATGTTGGATGATGCCATATGTAAGTTGGATATATGTTTGCTCTAACATACCATTATCATAGGATATGTACTTGAATGTCCTTTGCATGTTAAGGTACATACTTTATGGTAGTGGGATGTTGCAATACATTTCCCCCTAAGACACATTTTCCTAAGTGTGGGAAGAGCAAAACTGTGAGGGTGTTGGCCCAAAGAGCAACCTAAAGCAGACAATATCTATGGGCTGATGGTCTGGGCTGTTACATTAATAATGTTGATGGGCCATATGGGAGATGTAAAGTTTCAATGCCATATTCCTTAAAGTGATTAAAACAAAGTGATCATTATCTTATTTTTTATGTCCAATACATCACATCCCTAAGTAGACAAATATCATTTTATATTTTTAATTAGGATAAGCAAGCAACTTGTTCAATAATTATAATGATTTATGTTAGGCAAGATACTTGGTACACCAATAACTAATATAGTTCATAACTTGGTTAATCTCACATAGAGGAATCAAAAGTGATTTTTTAAAGTCAAGTTAATGAATATGCAAACTATAAAAAGATTCAAGAACTAGTTTTGTTAAAGGATAAGCAATTCATATATAAGGTATGCAAGTTTGATTAAAATTACATGCTATTCATATTTTCCATAATTAAGAACAAGTTAGGTTATTCCACGATTGCAATAACTCACTTAAATCCCTCATTTCAAAAGATAATGCCAAAAAAATTTTACTTTTATAAAAGAATAATGAAATTCACAAAAGTTCCCAAATTCAACAAAAAAACTTTTTAAAGAAATATGAAATGATAAGATTAAATGAAACATGTTCTAAAACCTCATATATGTAATATGCAAAGTTTTCAAGAATTTATGAAATCCTAAATTTTTATGATACACTAAACATTATAAATTTCATGATATCATTGAAAAATTGGGTATTATTAACATTTATACTTTAACTTTGGAGAGAATATTAATATGAGTCGTCCAATAATTGATTTGGAATTATAGTTTTTTTGTACTTATAGGAATTGATTTCATAATTATAAGATTATAGTTATTATTCGACTAATCTTGAATATTAGTATAAGAATATATATTTTCTTTATAATATGATTTTTATTTTTAGATGTAATTGTGTATAGAAATTTACTGTACATACTGAAAAATTATCATTGAACAATTTATGTTAGATGAAAAATCTCACACTCTTTATGGGTTTGATCCTTTCTCACCACTAATACAAATTTAGTTATGCAGAGTTAGGTATTGTTTTCTAATGTTTTTAGTATGCAACCAAAATTTTAGCACTATTTTCGGTGAGTGAAATGTTTTAACTTTATATTTGATTTTAATTTTTAATTTTTATATATAGATATATTAGTTTTTATATTTATTTCTTGAAATTTTTGTGTTTATTAGTGTTTTGTATAATAGTGACTAGATCTCCTCATTAGGATCTTGTATAAATTGATGTTTAGATCGAAAGGAAACTACAAAGTTTGCCAAGAGAAAAAAGAAATATTCTAGGAATAAAGCAAGTAATCAATTTGCAGGAAGCCATGGCTAATCTGAGAACTTTATCGGAGTTGGCTGCCCCAAACTTAACTCAAAGACCTTTATGTATTACTTTCCCAAATTTTGGGAAGCATATTACTTCTAAGGTTAATTCTAGTTTGATACATGATATGTGCTCAATTGATTATACATTTATTTGATAACACTTAGTGATTAATGTTATAAAATGCTTAAGAGATTCACTTTAGTTCATATTTCAATTTAGGTACAATTTGGATGCGAAAGAGCTAAAGTGAGTCAAAAGCACAATATTTGAGTCGTCTTCTTAGGATTCACACTCCCTTGTCTTTATGGACTAAGAAGGAGAAGGATTAAAGCAAGAGGGGATAAGAAAATGGAAAAACATAAAGTAAATATGGTGCATAGCAGCTCACGACCATGCATGAAATTGTCATAGCCATACAAGACAAATGTATCATGGGCCTGAGACTCATCTCCCGCCCGTGACACTCCTTATCATGCCCATGAAATGGAGACTCACGGCTGTGAAACTCATCTAGGGCATTCATAGCTGTGAGCAACATAGTCACGCTCGTGACTATAACACCTGGCACCTATATAAATAGACATGTACCACGACAAAAACTTATGAAAGACAAAGCATTTTGGAGTCATGAGGTCTCGATTTGAAGAAGAGAAAGGGAGAACCTCCATTCCCTTAGAGACTCATGGAGGATAGAGCTTCTTGACGCAGGTTCAGAGGTGATACCAATACTGAAGAACTCAGTTAAGCATTCTCTCCACTATGTTTGTTGTTCTTTCTCTCTTAGAATTGATTATGTTATCTTGTGTTTATTGAATTGGGTATTATGTAAGAATGATTGAATGCTCTATTTAATTGTTTTATGTATGATTGCATTGCTAGAATTAAATACAATAAGTAATTGTTGTGTTTCTGATTCATTTATGGCAGCTAATGATTTTTAATCATTAAGGATAAGATAGCCTAGGTTAAATGTCCCAATCTTATGTGGTTGTTGCTTTAGTTAATCTATTTTCCTAACTCATAATGCAGCTGTCCAATTAAATTTAGAGAGCTTGTTCCAGGTTGTTCAGTAGCTAGTTTTAATTAATGAGCTTTTTTTAATTAAACACAACCTAAGGGAAAACCAGGGTTAATAGAGCTTATTGTTAACCTACAATTAATAGTTGATAAGGGAGGTATAAGAATAATGTAAAGTATGTTTAATTGTTTATGGGCTGAGATTGAACCGATGACTAAGTCCCTAACGCATCCATCACATTTCATCATTTTTTAATGTTTTCTTTAATTTTTTTGTTTGTTTTGTTTTGTTTTATTTTCTTATTTAAAAACCAGCAAACCCCCCATAACCTAAACACCAAATGATTTCATTTAAAAATCTTTACACACATTCTTTGTGGGATCGACCTGAACTCATCATTACTGTAGTTGTAGGTCTAGTTGTTTTGAGTAGTGTTACAATGCGCTATGTCAATAAGCATCTCCATGAGCTTCATGTGGTTTTTCTTCATACGAAGCTAACAGCGCGTGTCGATTGCATTGCAAAAATTTACCTGACTCTGCACACTAAAATTTGTAGTTATGGTGAGTCGAGATCGAATCCACAAGGAATGTTTGGTTAATTTCTGTAACGAAATCAATCGATGTAAGGAAAATATATGGGGGTTTTTTGGATTTTAAGCAATTTAGAAATTAAAGTAAAAGCAAACTATCGAAAACAAATTAAAACAAACAATCGAAAATGAGAAAAGTGTCGAATATAAGTAAGGTTCAGTTCTAGGTCAATCTTGGCCTAAACACGATCAAGCATATTCCATCATCCTAACGTCTTTACAACTCTCTTCGGACTATTGATCTGAGACTAATAGAACACTCTACTAATCCTGATTTTCCCTTAGGTCATGTTTAATCAAGATACGATCATTAATTAAACGTAATTACCGAATAACCTAGGATACGATCTGTAGATTCAATTTAGCAGCCGCATTACGAATTGGATCTAACCTAAATTATGTTGTTCTTAACGATTAACGATTATTAGATGGTACTCACAAACATCAAAAGTAACAACTACATATTACATTCAATGTTTTAGCAATAGGTTCGAAATAAAACAATCAAAATAACGTATTAAGATCATTCATTCCACCTAATCAAATCAACACCAACAACACAACCTTAAAATGATAAAAATAGCTTAACCGTGATTTAGTGCCTGTTTGGTTCAGTTTTTGGAAGGTGAATAAGCACTTTTTTCTACCGCAAAAGCTAATTTTAACAAAACTGAGTGTTTGGCTATAAAATCCTAAAGCACTTTTTTCATAGAAATGGCTTTTTTGGAAGCTGAAATATAGCTTTTTGAAAAGCTCAAATTTGGAGCTTTTCAAAAAGTCACTTTTTTAGGTAGATTTTTCATATCAATTAATGAGCCTATTTTTTAGTTCCTTTTACCTTTATGTTTTACACATAATTCCCACAATACCCACAAACACATATTCACATTTATTTTGAGATTTATATAATATTATTTGAATTTTTATATGTTTTAATATTTATTTTTTATATTAGTTTTACTTATATTAGAATCCATATAAAAGATTTGGTTAGATATATTTTTATTTATGTTTTATATAGTTTAAAATTATATAATAATTAATATATTGTACTTTACAAATTGTTTAATATATTTTAAATAATTTTCATATGCATAAATAATTTTTATTACAAAATAAAATATAGTTAAAATTAAAAGTACTTTTTATTTTTATGTTGTCAAATAGTCTACTGTATGAAACTCTTTTTAAATGACAGCTAAACAGTCAATTGACTTTTTAGAATAAATTTTCTCAGAAAGTTATACCAAAAAACACTCTACTCATATAATCCTAACTAAATAGAGGCTTAGTCAAGTTTTAAAAGTCTACATTCGGGTTCGAATACCAAAAGATTAGTAGGGTTTGAGACTTTAGGTTATAGTTTAGTTAGATTTTCAATTTTAGGTGCAACCAGATCAATCAATCAATCCGATAAGATCAAATAATCAGAACTTGGCCTGAATCCATTAACTCAATTTTTACCATTCCTATTAATCAATCTTAACTTTTAGTTACATTAAGCTAAGATTACTGCTAATATGCACACATCAGGAACAGACATTGCACATGATCTTAATTAGCTCCGGCGGTCATGGGAAAGCTGAACGTGACAAGTGACAATTACTTAACCGAAGACAACCTGGTCACCACAAACAAGGAAGAACATGTCAACCACGAAGAAGATGTGGTGGAAAGTGGAAACAAAACATAGGTTTGGGAAAAAGGACCACCTACCATAACCTAAAAGTCTCCATTTGAGTTTCATTTTCTTACACGAGAGAAAGGTGATTCTACCGATGAGAGGCGGTTTTGAGACCTCAGCTTATCTTAAAGCAAACGATAATACTGATCACGAATTTGCTCTGAACGATGGGTGTGTATGTGGTAGATGTTTGATATTGGATTTGGACTTTCTTTAATTTTAGATTTTTCAGGGATATTGGTTAGGTCGATCCTGCTAGGCCTAGACTCAGGCCCAAGTATAGACGGCCCATTCATAGATGGTGAACTCTCATTCTTAAGTGAAGACTTAAATCTAGCAAGTATTTTTTTTCATATATAAGGTACTACCTCATCACGAAGCAGGTACGACTTTGAGAACCCTAGTATTCTTTATTTCTAGTCACCAAAACTCTCACAAAAAGACTAACTTGAGCGTCGGAGGGGCCCACCGGCAGTCAACCCCCGGTGTACCTTATTATTTTGCAGCTATTTCTGTGCTAAAGTCAACCAATCTCATAGATCCTAGCAGCAGCGCCCAACTCCTCAGAATCAAACAGAACCAGATATAAAAATGTTAAATTATTATTAAAATATCTAGTTTGAATGTTTTCGATTATTAAAAATTGAAAAACCGAAGGGAGTTGATTATTTCGCAAACTTTCCGCAAACTTATTTGGCACCAACAAAATAAAAACAAAGCAAACCGAAATAATAAAAACACCAAAAATTTGGTAACGCAGTTTGACACACCTTGCCTATGTCTGCGGAGCCCTCACCCAACTTAATAACTTTCATCGAAATACAATAGATTTACCCAAGACTTTACTGAGCTAACACCACTCAACCCTTGACACTATCTCTCAACCTTACTTCCCGTAAAAAAATTTCACACCCAATAGTACGATCGTCTCGTACTAAATTTTAAATTATTACTTCATTAAATTTGTGAATTACGAAAAAAGAATTCCATGCTCCTCGTCGACTCTCTATTCATATTACCATCTCTCCAACTCCAACAAGTTTGAAGGATAAAACGGTAAAATCCGTTCGTTTTCAGCAAGCTCGAAACAAAATACCTAGGATTATATAGGGCCTCTTACGACCTAATAATGATAATTGGCCCAACCTTTTCTCACGAAGAAGAGGACATTAGGGGCCGTCCGGTCCATTTTGTCCACCTTGATGAATATGAGGTTATGTCAGTCATGTTAATGACATTTCATTCGAGGCGTAGATTTATCTATGAATAATTATTTTATTTTATAAATACATTATTTATAACAACGACAATTATTAATATTCGCCGACAATTATAATCATTTTAAAAATGATAATTATGATTATAAAAAATGAATAATATCTATTTTATATGAATTGGATACAAAAGCTTCATTTTGTGCAACTTAACCTATTTTTATCATAATATCTCCTAAGATAAATCTAAAAAAAATAAATAATATATACATTTCTATTATTTAAAAAATCTTCCATTTCAATTGATACAAAAACTTCTTTTGTGCTATTTAATGTATTTTATTTTAATACCTCCTTAGAAATTTATTTAATCTTACTGATAAATTATATTTGCCAAATTTTAATATCTTTATCTATCTCTTTATAATTTAATTGAAAATTTTTAAATTATTATTGTTAAAATTGATTGTCATTTTTATCAAGAATTTGTATAATAAATTAAATTATTAATTATTATATATAAGTAAATTTGCTTAAAATAATTTAAGAATGTGTTAAAAATAATATTTAAACTATTTAAAGGACATTAGAATAAAGTTAGAATCGTTATTATTAGCTTTCTTTAATATTTCAAATTTTATGAGTTTTTAAGTAAATGATAATATGGAAATTTAGTTTTTATTTTTATTATCATTTTAAAATTTATGTTAGATTTAATCTCAGTTTAAATTTGTAAATTTATTATTAGTTTATTATATATTAATACAAATTATGTGTATTTTTATATCAAAATATTTTATTTTATACTATATTTTTACTCATTCTTATTTATCCTTATTTAATATCCGTTGAACTTCTCTTTTGCTTTCACCGGTTCGATGTCTAGTTCGATTTTTAAAATATTAATTAATCTGTGAAAATTTTAATATATTGATTTGGAAATATAACAAACTTAATAACAATTACGTTCTGGCAATAAGGTTCAAATTGTTAAGTGTAATCCCAATTTCTGGATTGCTTCGTGTACAAAATCTCATGCATTACATATAAACGTATTCAGATTAATCAAACCAGCACAACACAAACACAAAGTGTATTGAAATAAAGTCTCAAAGCTCCTCATCCCCAGACCTAGCATCATCCTGAATCTGCTGGGCTTTGTGCATGGCAGCCTCCATTGTCTCACCAACCTTCTGTTTAGCAGCATCATAACCTTCCTTAGTCTTCTCCTTCATAAATTCTTTGGCTTCTTCAGCTTTCTCAGCAGCTTCATCTTTAGCTTTCATCACCTTATCCATTGCTGCACCCCTCGTCTTTTCAGCTCCTTCCTTTGCCTCGCATGCCTTCTCGTTTGTTGCTTCAATTGCTGCATTCTTCATGTCCTTGGCCTTCTCTGCATAGTGTTCCGAAGTCTCTGCTCATGCAAACAAAACACCTTACGAACAACTAGTTACTATAAGAATCTGTGCCATGATAAGCAGAGAGGGGGTTCGTGATTACCCGAGACTTTGTGTTTGGTGTTCTTAGCAGCTTTAGAGACAAAATCAGAGGCTGTTTCAGCCTCATCTTGCTTGCCTCCAATGGTTTCAGAAAGCTTCTCCTTAGCCCATCCAGCCCAGGATTCAGACCCTTCTTTGACTTTCTCTGCAGCTTCTTCTATCTTCCTTGCAATCTCACCACTTTCTTCATTTGGAATGTGTTCAACGCTTGCGCTACTGCAACTCCTAACAATCATTACGACCACCAACAACAAGAAGAGCCGCCTTGAGTAGCCGCCATCTTTTTTCCTGTCGGAAACCATAATCTTTGCATAGATATGTTACAGTAGTTGGTACAGAAGGAAACAAAATCAAATTCTTAAGATGGTGTCGATCCAAGAACTTGGTATTAATTTGATTCTTCGAAAGAAACGTCGGTGTAAAGATTGAAACGTGGGAACATGGGAAAGCGCGAGTAACGGAGAGGTGGAGTAGTGTCATGAGAAGTTATGCCATGTGGCAGCTTCTGGACAAAAGCTTCATTCAATCCTCCAAATTCGTTGCTTTCTTGTTGAAGTTCCATGATCTATGGAATAACTAACAATATCTTAATTATAAAATAACTAATATTATAAATAATTTTAGATAAAAACAAAACAATTAAATATATAATATATCTTTTTTAAACGGTTTAATTTTTAATTTTCAGTTTAATTTATTTTAATAATTCTTGTCGTTAAAAATCGATCAATTTATTAATTAATCGGTTTACTTTCGTAAATTAATAAATTTTTATAAACTAAAATAAATCAATTGATTTTTATTTATCAAACTTAAATTTTTTTTAAATAATAATTATATTTCAAATTCTTTAATTTTATTCAACTTTTAACCAAAAATGGTTAGTCGAATGGTTCAACTCAGGGCTGACTTTATCATAAACCTTGATTTCGCTAGGCCAAGGTAAGACATCCTTAAGTGAAAACTTTCAATCTAAGTCCCTTCCTCGAGAGTTAGGACAGGCGAGCATAGTTGAGACTGTCTTTCCTATCTGGGGCAGGGCACTCTTCATTCTTCATTCGAAATTGTCTCAATCAAAAAGGGTCATCTCGATGGAGAAGAGATATATTTTATATTCCAGAGGGGGTTATAACATCGGTCAAGTATGCCGTGCGTTTAGGAGATTTTATGACAATCTAATTTTGTCTTAACGATTTAACTTTCAGTCTAATTTTTGGACTACAAGCTTGAAATTCGATTTCACATATCAGCAGACCCAAATCAAATATAAACAAACTATTCTGAGATGCTTAAACTCTGCACACATGATTTATTCAGTTTTTGAACGTTCCCACAGATTCGTGTCATTCTTCTTTTGCACTAAATTACAAGCCTCTGGCTCAGTTCGGTCCCTATTGGTAGTAAACATAATATTATGTAAAAAGAACTAAATTTTCTACATCCTCTAATTCCCAGAGCCACCCACTTGGGTCTTGAGATCAAAACTTCCAAATTCAATACCATTTAGTTACATGAAAGAAACCAACTACTGAGAATTTTCAGCTGCAAATACTCTGTTTCATGGCTCTGAAAGGACATGCATCATCCGTTGCTGGTTATGTTGCCAAAACACAAACATTGCTGATCAGTAACGAGAGCAAGATCCATACTATAGGTATAAGTAATGTTTTTGAAGATAAGAATAAGGTAAAAAAACATACTTGAAAGCAAACCATCACAATCTGAATCATATCACAAAGTACTTGCTCAATGCATTTGCATATGTAAGTTTTAGATGTGCACAATCACAAGTGAATGATCAGAACTAATAAAGAAACATATCAATGAAGAATAGCATCTACCCGCTATGAATGTAGGTTAACTCTAGGACTTTGCAGGTCTTCTTATTGTGGCCGAGCCCTTTGCACTTGCTACATTGAAGCTGTCGTTTTATAATATCCACTGATTCAGCTTGCTTCATCTTTGGTCGGCCAGGAGGGCGTTTAGTTGGTGGTGGGGTTACAACAACTCCTAGATCGGTTGATTCACCTTGTATCGGTCTGTCAACATTTGGAACTGGATGAATCGATTCAGCATATGTAGAACGGTAACTCTCGGTTGTGAAATATCGGGAGCAATAATCGTATGGATTTCTCCCCATACATTCAAATACAGCAATAGCATGACAGCAAGGTAAACCACTTAGTTGCCATCCTTTGCAACTACATTCACATCGGTCGATATCAACAATTTCAACACATTCTCCTCGAACCTCAAAGGTGCTACCATGGGAGATCAACACTTGAAGAGACCTTGCAACCGATGTTTCCTTTTCCAACTTCACTTCATTTGAGGGAGTTAACTTAGTGATCCATTGGTCAGATTCTACTCGACGAGTATAAATTAACTCCATCATCTTGCATCTTAATACATCTATCATTTGCGTTATTGGCAACTCATGTGCTTCTGATACCCAACTATAGAAATGCTGTCCAAAGTTTGATGTAATGTGATTATACCTAGCTCCAGCAAACCATGCATTCGCCCAATGTTCAGGTTCACTCTGCATAACCCAATCATAAGCTTCAGGAGATATCCCCTTTATGTTGTCAACAGAACGTTGGAATCCCTCAAGCCTGGGTGCATAGGCTGCTGAATAAAAATCATTTATCATGAATCTTCTAGCTTCGTGGGAAAACTGCCCCTTCAAGTCCTTATTAAGTTTCTCTGTGAGACGACGTAGACAATAGCTGTGGTAGCAATTATCAAAAACCTCGGCCAATGCATTCTTCAAACCATTTTGAAAATCTGCAACAAATGTAATTTGGTGAGATACAGAGATTGCAGATTTCAGTTCTGCAAGAAACCAATGCCAATTATCCTCCGATTCAGTATCCACCACAGCAAAAGCCACAGGAAAAATACAGTCATCAGCATCAGCAGTAGTTGCAGTCAATAGAGTCCCTTGATACTTTGAGTTTAAAGGAGTGCTATCAAGGAAAATCAGAGGGCGACAACCCCGCTCAAAGCCACATATTGAGCCATTAAATGAAACAAAAAGACGATGGAAGGTTGAGTCATCCTTCGTGGAGAACGTAGCAATACTGCCAGGATTAGTTTCCTTTATTTTCTCACAGAAAAATGGCAATTGATTATATGCCTCTCTATATGAGCCTTGAAGTTGCTCTCTTGCAATCTCTTTTGCACGCCATGCCTGAGAATAGTTCAAATGAATTCCATACTCCCGTTTGATATCCTCAGCAATGTCCTTTGGCTTATAGTTGGGTGAAACTTTCAGTTTCTCCTTTATGATGCTACCCACCCAACCCCTAGTTGCCCGATAGCCAGCTTTAGCAATAGCACCTTCACATGTGTGATTTGGATTCATCTTTTTAATGCAAATCAGTTGAGTTGTTGACAACCTTGATGCATATATCCGCCAAGGACAACCTTGATGTTTGCATTTAACAGAAACACGATGGCTATCATTTTTCTTATATCTATAAGCAAATCCATGAGCAATTGAGTATTTATGCAAAGCTTCTCGGAATTCAGCAATACTATTGAATCTTTGATCAACACCCGTGATAGTGTTTTCCCACTGTAGAGCAGCTTTACGATGATTTTCATCCATATTTTCAGGAGGAACACAAGATATAGGAGTTTCATCACGCACATCCATAACAACTTGATCAATGGCATTGACCATATCGACATCCACATCAATTGGCCCAACAACAGGAACCACAGCTTCCAACACAGTTGTCCTACTTGATCTGCTAGCAGGCATGTTAGACACATTTCGAGCAACTGCTTCCTCTGTCATAACGAAAACATCAACACTCACTGAATCCCGTACAAAACTAATCATGCGCTTTAAATCTTTCTCTTTTGAAATGGTGATGGGAGTCTTCTTGTTTCCAGGAAGGAAGTACTTAATCGTCATTGTATCGATACTATAATTGAAGGTTTCGGCCAATTCAGTCTTGAATGCCTTCAGCTGTGTGTCCTCATCAATGTCAATAGCATAAGCATCACCACCGCTGTAGGACAATGATCCATCTTTGTTTGTGACAAACTCCCCACCTGATTGGCATATAGCTATTACTTTCTTTGCAGCCATAGCCTGTCATCCAAGAAGAGGAAAAAACATAAAGAAACAGAATGAAGTCATAAAGAGCACAACCTAAAGTATGGGCATCCAGTAGGATAAAGACAGCCATTTTAAAGCTCAACTAAGATGAGATCTGGAGTCTTCACAGTAAATCAGAGTATCATGAAATTGCGTATTCCTCAAAAGGGAAAGGTGCAACAATGGACACCAGACAGTTCCGAAGTTAATATGAAATCCATGTCTAATCCTAAAGCAGAGAAAGTTACAGATAGTTTCCATCACAGAAAGTAGAATTTAAGGACATTGCAGAGAACCCTTTTCTCAGAATCATTGGGACAACAATTCAAACATTAAACTAGCAGAAGAAGCCTCATTTATCACAACAGAAGATGAAAATTAACAGTTAAAAAAAGAAATTTCTGAGAAAAAGTGACCCTAAAATTAAGAGTGAGAATGAAACGCCACAATGACGATGAAGCAAAACAAAGAAAAAGCCATATAATTGAATTGAAAGACTTGAAGAAAACAAGGAAGTAGAATCCAACCATTTTAAGAGTCAGAGAAGCCCAACCCTCCCACAATGGTAATTGATCACAGTTGCCTCTTCTTCTTCTTCTTCGTGATCTTATTGACGCAAGGAATCAGAATTTGGGTTGTGATTGCGATACGTTGCATACAGAAATCTCTCAAAAAGAAGAATTCTTTTTCAAAAATTAGCTGAACAAGAAAACACAGAGAAATAGAGAGACAGAGTGGTGTTGAGAAGCAGCGAGCGAGCCAAAACGCACCGACGAAGCTGAGGAAGATGGAGGAGGAGATCTGTTGCTTGCAACTAAAACGCAGCGTTTTGATAGCTTAATTATGACGTCACTGTAAACCATAATTAAGTAATGTAAACCCTAATAACTACTATTTCCAACATATTAATTTAATTAATAAATTCATTAAAAGGTACATGTTAACTAAAATTACTTAAAAATATTTGCAATATTAAAAATATTTTACTATATTTTAGTTTAATTATGATATTAAAATTAAGTTATAAAATTATTTAATTATAGAATTATTTTAAATTAAATAAAATTCGAGTTAATTGAGAATATTTAACTTAATCAATCAAAAATCAATTATAATAACTCATTTTAAAGATATTTTTAACTAAAATTGTTTAAAAACTTTGCAATATTAATATATTTTACTATATATTTGTTTGATTATAATAACTGTTTGATCGAATTTTAATTTAAATTCAAACTTATTAAAATTTTAGACCAAGCTCGACCTGTTCTGACCCGGCCCATTAGCGTGCATATTTGCCCTGATAGCCTCAATGTTAGTTTTGCCACACATGAGCAAGCTTACATTCTTGATTCTTCTGAGCTTTCAGTGCTGTAAAGAACAATGCGCTTATGCTTGAAGTTATCAGGAGCAGTACTCCTTTCATATGACATCATAAACATCATGATCAAACAGCTCATAGAATCAATCTGCAAGTGTCCATACCATCAAACCTTCTCTTCAATGCTTGAAAGAGCTAAGACCAGAAACCGAATCGGAAGATGCAAATGCATTCGAGTTACAAACTTCTCAAAATAATCATCTTCACTACTACACCGACCTTCCAGACGTTCATAAATTTCACATTAGGGAGTAGCTTCCCCAATTGAATCACAGGGCTGCATAGTTCTTTACAACAAGATCCTGCATCTTTCATGTCTCGTAAAAACGAAGTTCCACCATGAATTCCTGATGCTTTGGGGAGTACCAAGCTATAGCCTTTGCTGAACCAAGAACATGTAATGCATACTCAACGGCGAACACTGGCTCTTTCACGTCGACATCCACGTTCCAGTCTTTGTTTTTCCAGCCTAATGCAACTCCAGAATCAACTCTAAAGCTGAAAGGTCCAGCAATCTGCATTTAATGAAATAGTGAATAGCTGCCACTTCTTAGAAGTCCAGAAGAAGTTCGGAACAAACTTTTTGTTAAATTGGAGAAATTGGCAAAAAGCAAGCAACTATTTTAATCCAATTCAATCCTAGTAAGATTATGCAGTAAAGTACAAACTGAATTGTGCAAAATGCTAGGTACCTGCTGCTGAAGAGAAACAGTAACATTGGGGCAAATTGCATTAACAGCTCCCATGTTTGGTTGCTGAGAGTTGAGAAGATCTAGTGCTAATTGATGAGCACCCAAAAGAAATTTGGAACCTGAAGGGAAGTCTAGGCGAGCTTGAAGACGTGTAAGATCGAAAAATAATCTTTGGAAGTTCCCGTACTGAGCTGTGAATGTTGCAGAAGCAAATAAATCTGCCAGCAAAGAAGATTTAACTGCAGGAGCTTGTAGAAATAAGCCTTTAGAACCCTGAGTATCATCTTCTACTTGCAGCCTTGTTGAATTTTCTCCAATACAGGCTCTCAAGGCAGCACCTATACGTGATAGAATTTTACAATCATAGCCATATATTAGAATCTGAATAAAGCACAACTTTAAGTACCATAATAAGGTGTAATTGCACCAATGGCAAAAAATAAACTGTGTGGTAGATTACGGGCTTAAAGAGCAGCAGGTACAGGTATCTGTTTCTGCAGCCAAGTTCCATTCTTTATGCGTTGCACTAGCTTGACAGTTACTAGCATGATGAAAATAAAAGATTGGGACAGATGATTTGCTCATTCTTTGAAAGAGTCCTTACTTTAGGCAACTATACAGTTATTTGAACTATATACACGAGAATGCATTGCAAATTTGACTAGGAGTTGCATCATACCAATGATCCCTGAGGCAGAAATATGAGGATTTGACAGGAACATGTCGAAGGGTTGTACCATCTTCAGCTTCTTAGCCTTGCTTCTCCAAAATTCAACATCTTTCTTAAAAGAAAAGGCGCCTTTCAGAGATGTACCAGGAAGCAGTGCAGCAGGAACTTGGGAATTCTGATCAGCTTCAAACGGTTTTGGCAAGCCCTCATTATGTTGCATGCACAGATGGTAACTGAAACCAGATTCAGAACCACCAACAGAAGCCAGATCCATGGCAAAAGAGGCAGGTACATCCCAGTAATTACCAAGATTGTCAACAAAAAGTGCAGGCCAAGCTGCTTCTGCAGTAAAATGGTGACATGGGAACTACCAAAACAAAACAAATGCAGAAGAGAAAGGATGCTTCGTGAAGAGCAGAATTAAGGGAAATAAGCAAAGTAACAGGAACAGGAACAGTAGAGAAATTCACATGCCTTGTGATGGAAAACAGCTTTCTTTCTTGATTTCCTGCTATGTCCATAGGTATCTAAGCTGAAGAGGAGAGTATCATCAGGTGTTAACAAGAGCTCCGAACATAAACCAAGTGCATACAAGGATTTATCCCGAAGAAGTCTTCCCATACGGTGCAGGGTCGAGGAGGATTGCGAATCTTCACCATGTTTGAGAGAAGACACAAACTTCTGCAAATTGAATTGACCCAGAAACGTAGCAAACCTGCAGAGCATATAGAACAGTCAAAACAGAAGCAATTCATCAAACACCAGAGCATCATAAAGATTTGTACTTCTATGGAGATTTTAAGTTGAAAAATGGATGTAGAAATAGGAAAAATTTACCAGTTGGAAGTGGAGGGGAGAGTGAGGACGCGCTGAAGAGAGAAGCCATGAGAGGGGGAGGAATAAGAAAGAAGAAAAGGGGCAGCCATAAATCGCTGGAAGAAATCGAGCTGTTTGGGTCTGGAAAGCTTTGTGCCTCTGGAGATTCCTAAAGGGAGAGGCTCTCCTGGAACAGCCCTTGCTTCTCCTTCCAACGTTCTTGGAGTGGAAGCGTCAAGCTCCCACGAGTCTCCATCCATTACCCATCTCAGTTTCTTCATCTCTTTCTTTCTTTCTTTCTGTTTCCTTAAGCACCCACCAAAAATCTCAGCTTGTTGACCAAATTTGCCAAAAGAATCCCAATCCCACGTTAGTTATTTATTTTATGTAATTCAGAACAGCGCCGTCACTTTGTTCTCAATACAAATGTCTGCGGTTGCAACAACACTACTCTTACAAAGGATGTCATCTGTGTTTCTTTGTATGTATATCGCCACCACTGCCATTTGCTTTTCTTTCTTAGTTAAAAAGGCTTTCTCTACTTGGAAGAAGTTCGAATACATTGATCGTAGACTTGTAAACCATTGCTCTAAGCAGCCAGCTAATCTGTAGTTAGTTCTTTCCGCAGCTGTCACTCCAACGGCTGTCTTCTCTCCGATAATGCCAACATGCAAATAAAACTTTTTTATCGGGCTGTTTTCTTTCAGAAAGTATGAAAACACTCATGGTAATGGCACACCAATAAACACCATCAGGGAGATAACAGCCCGTTGAGAAAACTACCGGACTCGACAGAAATCGATCCCTTGATTTGCGACATACTGAGTTCAAAACCTCGTTTCTCAAATTCTGGCACTTATGCTTTTGTACAGAGTCTATATTCCTTGACTTATATCATTCATCCTGCTTAAGCAGTTTAAATACTGATCACAGCTTGGCATCATGAAAAGAGAGATCAGAGAACTCTGCAAGAAAAATAACAATGAAAATTCCGTCTTAAAACACCCTTTAGGAATCCCAGCCTGCTTTTCCATTAGTCAAGATAAGTTAATACTAATTAGACAAAAATCTACAAGAATCAGAAGATCGACACTTCGACTTTTAACAATCCGTGTACATTTCTGTTATCTCTTCCGCGAGTAATCACAAGTTGGGTAAAAGAAGGAACTGCAATGGCACATTTGCTCCTCTAATCAGCCTCATGAAATGGATAGGCTATAACAATCTCAGATGGCAGTGGATGGATCGAACTTGTTTGCCCAAGGAAATATGCATCTGATGGACTAGGCAAAGATTCTGGCGGCAATTTCCCTCTTTCCTTTCTGATGCATCCTCTCCTTAATTTAATGAAAACAATTGCTGACAAGTTTTGGAAAAGGGCATATATGCAAACAAATAACGTAGAGTTTGGCTTTGTTAATGTTGATCTTGAATCTTCAATGAGACTAATTCACTTTCGTGCATTTGACCTCTGTATCTTAAACTGTTAGGGAACCATCTTCTGAACCTCTCTGGCCAGAACCTGGAAACGAAAAGGTAAATGGATCATCTTAAGATCAAAGATGGAGTGTGAGCAAGTTCAGTATGCAAATGTGAATTAACACCTAAAATGTGGTACGCTTAAAATGCTAGCACCCTTTCTGGAAGTTTCTATTTCATGTACCAGGTGCTAGTAAAGAAAATGAAATGAAGAATGAAACCGAGCAAATGCATGTTTGGGACAGGAAGCAGAAGAAGAAAGAAAAAATCTATGAAGCATCTCGCTCATATCTTTTTCATCTCTACATTGCTTGGCTATATTTCAGACCATCCGAATCACCCGATTCCATAGTGACAGAATCATTCAATTACCAAGCTAAATTTTCAATCAAATATATCATGCAAGAACTAAATTTCAAGCATCAGAAGTTTCTGTAGAGATTGACGATCCAGACTGTAAAATCTTTTATTAACATAAAACTGCACAATCAAGTTTTGTGACCACTTACATGTCCAATCTTTCACATATTGCTCGGCGCACTGAAGAGTTCAGTCCATATGCTATGGAGTTAAATAGACCCTAAAATGAGAAGATGTCAGTTAACTTTTAGTTCTTGGCTTTAGAATCAGAAATCAGTCTAAACAACACTATGAAAAACCATTTCCATGATCAAAAACCTGTATTTCAATTAACAATAAATGGCACTTCGTAATTAAATTTGACATAATACAAGCAGCACAGCAAGCCTTTACGAGAATTAAACGAAAGAGGTTTCAGCAATGGCCACCAGAATTACCATAAGTGCTGCAGTTCCAACATCAAGAACTGAAAGCCAAAAGATTTTATGACCAGGCTCAACGAAATCATGAATGCGGTTGATTGTGCCAAACGTCCATGATCCAATCAGAATAAGTGGATAGTATCCCCAACGGTTTAAAGCCTTAAATTTATCATGAAAATAAGGTTAAACTAGAGACTGTTAGAAAACCGATTTAGCAGAAGAAAGATGGAAAAAAAATAACTCACACAAAATACAGATATACATGGTTCAGCAAGAGTTCTTACTCCCATGGTTACATTAGGAACTTTATTAAGGCATTCCTTGCAATTTACAAGAGGCATAGCTCACTTTTATATCTGGAACTGACACAACATATGTATATCCTACGAATTCAAGGGATTCCTCCAACAAAATCCTATTCAACACTGAAATGGATCAAATCCTCAATACTAGACATTACATGGCACTGCATAGCATCTTATTGTGCATAGATGTCATATAGAGCAGATAAGACTCTACATACTCAATAAGAGACAGTATTGTGATATGAAGAATATGTTAAAATAGAAAAAGATTCAACGAAAGCAAGTAAAGAACAATGTTTTGACAGTGACCTTATATAACATATAAAGATTTGCAAGGTCTAACCAATATTTATGATGGCCTATTATTGATTGGACAGTCAAAGAGATTACACCACGGGAATTATCTTGTCAAAGATGCAATTTTCCAAAATCACACGGGTGTAACATTAAGCCAATGAAAAGGAAATCCTTTCATTATATTGTAACATTCCAACCAATTTTAGTTTTGTAGACTAAGTCTTGTCAACATCTTTATTTCACAAGAAAATTCTAAGGTAAAAACTACATGTAAGGTGAGAACCTTCATATCTGGCCTTGCATCAACTTGATAAGCTCGATCTGACATACCAACAGCCATCTGAAGATTCCAAAATAGAATCAGAGTTGTCTCAACATCTACATGAGCCGACAGAAAAATAATAGAGGGAAAAAATGGAAAAGAAATGTCGATATGGGTACATACCCGTGTTGCATTGTTTAACATGCGTATGACTTGAAAATATGTAAATCCATTGTAAAGGATTGCACCCCACAGCGGTATATAAAATGTTATAAAATGAACCGCCTGCAGATGTAGATACTAGATGTTTGAGCTGATAATTACTCAGTGCTTTTGACAGATAAAAAGGAAATTTGAAAAGATTTTCTGCCATAAGTTCAGTCTCAACAAAAGCAGATTTCATGCAATATAACCTTCAGCATCAGACAGATCTTAATGTGTAACATCCAGGCACCACTTATTTGAAATACAAATGCCTCTATTAAAAGGATTCAGGGCTCTGCTGAAGTTTAACTTGAATAAACTGTCTTCCAATATATACATACATACACATGTAACAAGAGAAAAGGAGGCAAAGAAAAAGGGAGAAGAATAAGAAGAAAAGAAACTTTGCTTCGTCAAAGGTTAAGTTACATTAATGCAAAGAAAATGTGAGTCGATATTATGACATATTACTTCAATTTTGAACAAATAAGAACTTCATCTAAAAGAATGAAAGTGAGGACTGCAAACACAGAACAAAATTTCACTGATTTACAATGTGATTATTAACTTCCTTGAAAGACTCAAGAGCCCAAAAATAAAAGCCAAATCATTGCAGTTCAATTTGCAAAATTCCCTAGCAACCAATGTACATGCATATCAACATATGTATATGACTGGCAATTATTTGAACTTGCCTTCCTTGTTCTCCCTGTCTGTGCCCAACAATATGCGCTTAAATGTCCATGCTCATTACCAATGGAGCGTATTACAGTCATAACCAAGGAAGTTCCTGTCAGGAGTTGATGGTGGTTCAAGTGTCCAGAAGATTCTTTGAAAAAAATAGTAAAGTATGGTGACAATTTAGAATTTTTGATCCACAAACTGGAATTCATACCCCAAACATACAAGTGAAAGATTGCCTCTAGATCTTCCACATCAGTCTTGTGTTTAACAACAGTACGATGAAGAGTAAAAGCAATAGTTGTAGTCCAAAGGAAAGATGCAACACAGAAGAAATGTGTGCTATATCCCTGAGCATAACAGAAGAATCCTTTAGAAGGATCCCTGTATCAAACAGTCAAAAGAAAATAACCTTCTTAACTTCAAACACAGATAACTGGAAAAAAAGAGACAAGCATCAGAAGAAGAGATCGAATCCAGAAGTATACCCAATTATGCTGAAGAAACTGCATAGCATGTCCTGAATTCAAGAAATTCAGAACAATGAATATAAGAGAGTTAGATCCAAAGTAAAAAGAAGCAAAACATAGAATTGGCGAGAGAGAGAGAGAGAGAAGTACAGAGAGGGCAAGGTAGAAGACGAGCTTAAAGGAGAACTTGCGAAGGTCTTTGAAGAGAACATAGCAAGCAACTATGAAGGACGAGCCGAGGAAGGAAAGACTTGAAGCGCCAGCGTTTACTTTCATCAGTATCCTCCTGTCGTGAGCCGTCAGATTTCCGGCCACTTGCACGGTGGCCATCTCGAAAAAGAAAGCGTCTTTTACACTGTCGATCACACCTCTTCTCTTCTCTTCAGTGTTGGTGGTAGTTCATTTTAACTAACACAGATTCTATATGATTTAGTTTCAGAATCTACAAAAAATGCCCAACAAGGAAAAGGAAACACCTTCGGATTCTGAAACAAAAAAGACTAGAGCTTTTTTTTTTTCTCTCTGGTTTTTGAGATGGATTGCATAACACGAAGCGGCAGGGAAAAACGACGTCTGAAGGAAGGGAGGCCTCCCACAGATTCCTTTTAGACTATTACATTGATCGATTACTATAGCCGTTGCAGTTGGCGTTGATTTGGCTGAGTGGTTAAGTAGCTTGCCTGCAGAGTAAAGTGGGGTTTCACTGCGTGAGTTCGAATCTTACTCTCGGTGCTCTCTCTTTTTCTTGAGAGATAATGTTAAGCAAGATAAAAGTTGTGCCGGCTTAATTAGTTTGGGCTCGATCCTAAGTTAGTAATTTAGTATATATAATTTTTTTAATTCGATCAATTAAATAAAATTTAAGTCATTTTACGAGTTTCAAATCCAATTATATCTTAATAAAAATATTTTGTTTATATTTTTTATAATATGATTTACTATTAATTAAATATGTTATTTAATATATTAATTTTAATAAGAATTACGGATAATTTAATTTTGCTTAATAATTTTATCTAATTTGTGTAATCAAATTAAATTTAATTAAATTTAAATTATCTTAAAATATATGATTTTCAAATAAAATTTGACTTAATAATTAAAGTATATTTAAAAGAAATATTAACTTGTAAATAAAAAGTTAATTTTTAAATTATTTATTTTAATAAAATAAAATAATTTTATTAATAATTTGTTAATAAATATTATATAAAAGATTCAAATAAATTTATTCAATTAAATTTTATTTATTTTTAAGTTTTATCAAATATGTAATTATTATCAGCGACAAAAATATAACATTGATAATCAAATAGAATTTTGCTTTTATTTAAAATAAAAATACAAAGGTGGAAATAAGAGGATGGAATTCTTTAGTAATCTTTAATCCCTAAATTGTATTTGGGTTGCATAAACTATTGATTATTTAAATCAAATTTATTTAAATTTATGTTGCATAAAATGCTAAAAATGATTTAAATCAATAAATCAACATCTAATCTAATTATAAATTAACAGGCTAAATCAAATTTAATAAAATTTTAATTAAAAATAGATTTAATTCTGAATTATTTTTATGAATTTAAATCTCGTAAAATATTAATTGGAAAATAAGTTTTATATATTATTTCAAGAGACTTCGGTTCTACTACTTTTGCTTTTCTGTTGTAGTTTTCAGTTTTCGTTTTCGTTTTCGTTTTCGATTTTTTATTTTTGTTTTTATTTTTCTTTCAAATAAAAAAAAATGTGTTTGAATGTTAATGTTAATATAGTTGTATTTTTATCACTGATAGTAATTACATATTAGATAAAACTAATGATCTGAGATTCGTTCCGTTCCGGACGAATCCGGAATGGAACGGACACCACAGGTACCGGCCAAAAATACCGGCCGGTACCGGTGGTGTTC
>JANKOE010000205.1:2513004-2524731 GCA_026284465.1 Erythroxylum citrifolium
TTAATCACGTAATTAATTATATTTTAATTAACTAATTAGACTTTAATTAATTAATTAGATTTTATATTGATTAATTATTTTAATTAAGTAATTAATTATATTTTTAATTATTTTAATTAATTAACTAATTAGCTTTTATCTTGATTAATTAAAGTTATTAAATAATTATATTTTATATTTTAATTAACTATATTTTAATTAATTACATTTTAATTATATTTAATTAAAAATTAAAAAAATAGTTTTGGGAGGAATCAATCCCATTCCTCCCATACATGGAAGGTATGACTATGGACCATTAACTAAAACTTGGATATGAAAAAAATTATTCAATCAATCATAATAATCAACCAACTATTATCATTCATTCCATTTCCATTGGTTTATTCCCATATTATTATTATTCCTTTGGTTTTACTATAAATTAGCAGACCAGACGACTCACAGCACTTGGACTTTAGGGTGGGTAGACATGGGAACTGGGAGGCACAGGAAGTCATGTTTCTCTCTGTTCAACATCTTCAAGTCGTGTTGCTCTCATGGAAGTGACGACATGATGAGCGAAGATGGTTTCTATGGGGGCATTAGGATATGTCGAAGTGATGAAGATGGACGACTATGGATTGGTGAACCAGGTATCGACGGTAGAGCCTCCGCCTTCATTGACAGGTTCTATAAGAGTCGCGTTTCAGACCCTGAACGCCAAACTCTTGCTTTCTGATCATCAGACCAGAGAGAGATAGCTAAAGATTGATAGGTAGATTTACCAATTCGACTTGTCCGGTGCGTTTCATGCAACATTCTTCTTCCTGATCAAATTTCTCAATGTACCTTGTTATATTCATATGTTTTATAATAATGTTCGATGCATAACGCCACCACCGTAACTGCACCCGTGTCGGTCGTAATTGTTACAATTACGAGTAAAACAGTCACAGACTTTATCGATATGAATAAAAATCTACCATTAAGTGTGACATGCACTTCCATATGATTTAAGGTAAAAGTTTTTTTTTTTGAGTACAAAAGGGAAAAAACTAGATTATCTCAACGCTCAAGCAAACAGCAGTCCGTGCGCATCGCGACGGAGAAACTCCTGGATGCTCAAGTGTAGCTCCTGAAGGATATGAAGGCCTGGGCAAAGTAGGCCCGCAAGAGTTGCCAAGCTGTCGGCGCACTAATTTCCCTCGGGAAAACATGACTAAAGATTCTCTGTTCTCTTTTCACTTCCGACCAATAATGCAAATATAGTTCCTGAAAAGAGTGGTTCAAAGTGGCACAAAAGCTGCTAAGACTCTCTTTGTATTAAAGGTCAAGAATTCAAAGTCATATACTCCGATTTAATGCCTGATTTTAATTCCTACTACTTATTACTTAAGTCCATATAATGCTTGATTTTAAATTATTAATTTGTTAAATAATTTATTTAGTATATATGCACGGAAATAATCTCTTTACTAGATAGAGGTAAAGCTACGTACTATCGAATCTTCCTAAATCTCGTGCTCCAGTATAACTTCAACTAGACGTTGATGACGATATCGATATGCATGGAAACTTATAATGTTTTAACAGATTTTTTGTTGACAATCCAATTGTAAACCCGTGACATTTTAGTGAAAAATTGGTCAAATATTTTTATTTTTGTGACATTTTCGTGAAAATTTGGTCAAGTATTTTTATTTTTTTATTTTGAAAGAGAAAATATTAGAAGTAAATTGCTTATAATGTCTGTCTTTCGTCAACAATTTAATTGCAAGTTCGTGACATTTTCGCAAAAGGTGGTTAGATAAATTAAAAAACTCTTTTTAATTTTCAATTTTCTAGAAAAAATTATTTCTTAGATTTCTATTTTTAAAAAACTACGAAACATAAACAATGTGATATCAGATATGGACTAATCAATTGTCACTGATATTATAACTCAACTCGACTTTTAAAACGAGCTCAAACTAATTAAATTTGACTTAAATTATTAATTTAAGATAATTACGATAAATTACTAATTTGAATTAAATTTAGTTACTTCGGTTCAAGTTAAAAATAATATTAAATCATTATGTAAATAACATTTGTTTAGTACAACCGTAATATTCTAGCATATATATACATCGTAATCGAAGGTTACGAGAACCGGTTATTTTAAATAACTAAAAATTAGACGGAGTTTTTTTTCGAAAATCTTAAAGTTCTAATATTTTTTAAACTACAAAAAAGTTTGTGTCTTTTACCCATATAAATATATATAATTAAAAAAGAAATTTTGATGATTTTTATTTTTTTACTACAATATTATGATGCGAGCACATGTCTCTTTTCTCTTGAGGCCGAGGGTGCAAACGCACAGTGGATGGCTGAAAAATAAGCTTAGCTTAGCTACATATATAGTGTTGTTTTGTGCAGTTGGCACACACTACTGTCAGATTCTGTAAAAGAATGAACGTGATTTGAAGGTTCGCAGCTGAGATTTGAGGTTTGAAGTTAATGGAATCTTTTTGTTTTCTTACGCTCCTCTCCTTCTTCAAGAATAGCCAGTCCTCCTAAATTTTTTAATATAATAATTTTAAATTAATATAATAAATTATTAGTTTAGATCGAGTTTAATGAATTTAGCTCAAACTTAAAAATTAGATTGAATCTTCTTATTAATAACAATTAATTGATTTATAGCTTAATATTTTTGTATTTAATGCGTCGTTATTTTTTAATAGAAGTTTAAAAGAAAGGAGTTTTTAGAAAATTTTTCAAAAGTTATTTCAGCCACGTAAAACCAACAACAATAAGAACTCAGTAATAATCTCGCTAAATACAGGGTCTAGGGAGGTTTAGCGTATGTAGCCTTATTTATAACTACTAGAGGGGCTGTTTTCGAATAATCCACAAGAAATAAGAATAAATAATTAAATTAAATTAAAAAATGAAAGTAAAAGTAAAAATAAAAATAAAGTACTAATACTACTACCACTACTACAACTAATAATAATAATAATAATATTTAAACCACATGAAAGCTTTATATCTTTTATTATAAAACCGATGAATTTTTGGAAAATAAAAATAATGATTTAATTTATAATCATTCATATATATATATATATTGGATCCTGCATTCATTTATTCCAACAACTATTTTTTCTATTTTTTGTTGATTTTTACAATAATTTTGTGTGTATGTATATATATATTATCGCGCGCGCGTGTGTGTATATATCCCATTTCATTTTGGGGTAAGCCGCTAATACTCAAAAAATAAGTGAAGTAGTTGTCGCTTGACCAATTGGCCCTAGCACCAAACCGCTCGTGCCCACCCATTTTGTCTCGCCCTAAATGAAAAGACTCTTGGAAACTAAGATAAAAATCGTATATCGAAACGACTTTTGACATCATTAGAAGGATCAAAACCACATTTGTAGGCCGGCTATTTATCTGGATAGGTCGAACTATTGGAAGCAAATGGAAAAGGAACATCGAGTGGGATCAAAGAAACTAGCGGATTGATCACTAAATAGATAGAAATAGGTGCAAATTTTGACATCACCATTAATGGAAATTAAGAGGGACCAATTTTTTCACACTTTCTCCTGAAGTGGAAAACGTTTCATCTATTCCTGAATACTTTCTTTCAAAAGGGCTTCCGCTTCTTTAGTAAATATTTTGGTAGAAGATAAGATTTCTTGGAATAATTGAAGCAATTTCATTATGAATAAATTATATATTTTAAACCTCCAATTAGATTGAAGGAGAATATATCTTAATTATCACATCTCAACATCTTTTATCGAAAGAATTTTATGGGTAATGCTTAATCAAGATAATTTATAATTATTTGATGTAATATTAGGATAAAACAATTTGTAGAATTGTCGTTATTGATTAAAAGGCAAATCCAATACTCAAGCCTCTCTATTTTGTGAGGGTCGGATAAAAGTCATCAATTGTACATAGCTTTCTTTTTGTAATTTACAAAAAAGCTGTTGTCGTGACTTGAATCCGTAACCTTCCGGTTATAAATGAGTAACCTTTCCACTTTCTCAAAGGCTTGCCTTCAATTTTATTTATTGATTTATCACATTAAAAGTGTTGATTCACTTTTAGAATTTTTTTAATAAAATTCAAGTAAGTTTTTGTCTTTACAATTTAATGTTTAACCTCAAATTTTATTTACGGAACAAATTTAAAAAATTTAAAAATGTATTACTAAATATTAATATGTTAAAGAATGTTTACAAAAATTGATTTTGAGAAAGTAGTGTGATGTTCTCTTCTTCCTCTCTTTGGCTAATTTCACCTCTCTTTCTTCTTTCTACCTTCAATGTATGTCTATATACCTCACCAGTCATTCTAGAAGTGATGCCTCTCAATTCCCCTAATTATTCTTAATATAATAATTTAAAATAAATATAATAATTGTTAATTTATATCAAATTCAATTAATTTAGTTCAAATTTAAAAGTTGGATTGAATCTTTTTATCATTAATAACTAACTGATTTACATGTAATATTCATGTTATGTGTATTTAAAGTTAAAAGTTGTTTAGATCACATGAAAACTTTATATCTTTCACCCTAAAATTAATGGATTTTGCAAAACAAAACTAATGATTTAATTTATAATCACACACACATATATACATATATAGTTATTACAAAAATCAACATAAAAAAGAAAAAAATAGTTGTTGGAATAAATTAATTTAGGATCGAACCAATTTGATCGGTTTGACAGCGAAAACCTTGGATCGGTTAACTTTCAGGTGCTGTTTAGTTTAATGATCTTTGTTGTTAAAAATCGTTCAATTTATTTATTAATTGACCAATTTTTGTAAACTGATCATATTTTATATGTTAGGAATTTAGAACTCCCAAACCCACACCCAAGGATATTTGATAGACAAAAATATCAGAAAATAATAATACAAGAGAATTTACGTGGAAACTCCTAAACCGGAGAAAAACCACGGGCACCGAGAAGAAAATCTATTACGTGAAAATTCTTACAATCACACAATTTTTCCTCTCACCCAATCCCCTAATACACCAATACACTCACAAAGAAATATCCAAGACAAACTCTCCAACTCTCACCTCAAAAGAGGAATTTAACTAGAGTCAAATTTGTACTACAAATCTTTGACTTTGTTTGGTGCATTAAACAAAGAGGTAACAACCTTCTTATATAGATAAGAACTTGGCCTCAATTGTTGTCCCCAACCAATATGGAACAACAAAGGAGCCAAACTCAACACACAATACAGGTTTTATGGAACATAAAATACTAGGTTCTTGGAGAAGAGATTGTACCCATAAAAGCTCAGCTATGTGTTAGTAAGTATTGTTAGGATATATGTTATATATCCAAGTAATTAGTTTTGGCATTATTTATTAATTTGACATATAAAATATTAATTAGATAATGACTTGAATTTAAAAGTTATATGAATAATCTTGTAGTTGTGATAGAATCTACACAATATTGAAGTCTATTATTATGTTAGTAATTGAATTGTGGACTGTGGGATTTTAGTGGACAGCAGGAAAAGGAAAGTTTTTTTGGTGTGTTTACGAAGGAATTTTGTAGGGGAGTATCGTGCACATCTCTATGAATGCATCCTGTGTGTATTGCTTCAACTAGTGAGGTGGTGTTAATTGATTTCTCGAAAATATACATATCTCAAAGTTGTGCATATGTTTGAGATAGTGATACACCATGGGTGATTTTTTGTTGGTTGGAGAGTGGCTCTTCATAAATCTCGTGTGTGTTGGATAAAACAATGCAGTGGGAGTTAATTGAAGATTGAAAAAACACAGTTGTGGTGTGCGTGTTTTTTATTTTAGGGAAATACCATGGGTTAATTAATTAAATTCTTAAAAGACATAAATTTGGTGGTATGTGTGTGTTTTGTGTGGAATACACACCGTGGGTTAACTTTTTATTTCCAGGAGTTGTTCTTTTGGAATTGTGCGTGAAATATATATGGTATGTGTAGTGTCCCATACGGTTTAATTAGAGTTATTGAAGCTAAACAATATGTGTGATTTCTTGGTTGCATCATTCTTTATTAGCTCAACGATTATTAATTGATTTTTTTTAGGGCTGCGTATACTTTGGTTGGTAAATGTGTTATCGGTGTAGCTATAACTTTGTGTTGGTGTTTATGTGAATCAACCCATTATTGTTGCAACAGACTTCTAGATTTATTTCAGTGGAACTAAACCTTTCAGAAAGTTATTCTTCTCTTTTATCTCAAGTATATCATTGTTCTGTTTTTAGTTGATTAATTACTTGAGTTATTTTTCTTAATTATCTTTTATTAAAAGTTGTTTAGAAAAATCCTCTGTTAAGGTTAACACGAGTCGGTCGTATTATTGGGTGTGAAATTCTTTCACGAAAAGTGAGGTTGAGAGATAGTATCAAGGGTTGAGTAGTGTCAGGTCGGTAAAGCATTGGGAAAATCTATTATACTTCGATGAAAGTGTTAAACTGAGTGAGAGCCCCGCAAATGTAGGTAAGATGTACCGAACTGCATTACTAAATTTCTGATACCTTTTATTATTTCGTTTTTATTGCTTTTATTTTCGTTTGTGCTAGAGACGTCCACGGTAAAATTAAAAAGTTTGTGAAACTACTATCCCTACGATAGATAAATTTTAATTTTATTTATATCATTAATTACAAAATTATAAGAAAATTTGAAGTAGGACTTAAATACGAAAGATGACAAAAAGCTAAATCATCTTTATTTGAGAAGAATTTGAGTTTAGGTTTTTTTTTTTAGTACACGGGAACAAAACAAAACTAGCGCTGAAGTCGGGGGTACAACACACCACTCATATCGTGGTGAAGAAGCTCCTGAAGACACGTCGGGGGCTCCTGAAGGATGCGGAGGCCTGGTCGCAACAGACGTGACAAAGCCGCCAACCGGTCAACACACTGATTGGCCTCTCGAAAGATATGCTGCAGACGGACTTCCCAGTCCCGGTGCAAAAAGTCTCGAATACCTGCAACCAAAGAAAAGTCCGTAGTTAGTGGACTGTGCGAAGGAGAGAGAATGTTAAGAACCTCGAGCGAATCGACTTCGACAAGGACCCGTCGGAAACCCATATCCCAAGCCACCTGAAGGCCAGAGGCCACGTCCCAAAGTTCGGCCGTTAAGGGCGAGCCCCGCCCAAGGAAGTGTTGGAACCCCCCACACCAGTCCCCATGGCAATCGCGGAGTAAACCCCCAGCAGAAGACATGGAGGACCCCGGCTGGAACTCCCCATCCGTATTCAGTTTCACCCACCCCTCCGGCAGCTTCGTCCAATGTACGGGCTGGCCCTCAGACGAACCCGGGGTCGAGAAAACAAACGCTTCCATAAGATGAGCTCGCCCAATCCAATCCACGTAGTCCAGCACAACCCGCAAGCCCTCCGACGGCTAAACAAAACCTTGCTAAAAAATACAACTATTCCGCCATTTCCATAAAGGCCAAACTGCAACGCCGTATAACGTAGCCCAGTCAGCTCGGTAGACGGTCGAGTGGTTGCGAAGATTAGACAACACCAAAGGGCCCAGATCTTGGTGAAAGAAAGTCGTATCAACCACGGTCCGGGGAAATTGGCGCAAGAAAGATTTCACTCTTGAGCAATCGCGCATCGCATGAAGGGTCGACTCCTCCTGTCCACAGAACATGCAACCGTCGTCCGTGGTGAGATGCCGGACCACTCGCTGCTGGTTAGTCAAAAGTTTCTGGTTAGCCAACAGCCACAAGTATGAGCGAATTCGCTGTGGACCAGGCCAGGTCCAGATGACCTTCCACAACGTGAGGGCCGGGGCCTGAAAAGGACCCTCCAGGAGCTCATACGCAGAAGCCACAAAGAAACGCCCATTCATGGTAGGCCCCCACGTCAGTTGATCTTCCTCGCGAGACTCCATCGTCGGTTGGAAAGAGGCTAACGCCAAACAGACAGCAGAAGGGAGATAAGGTTGAATGTTCTGCCAAAGCCAGCCGCCCTCGGCACTCACGAAGATGTCAACAGTGGCTGTTAAGCTATGCTCCGGAATGGGAGAGGTCGCAACCTGGTTGAGCGGTCCCCGCCTCGGCACCCAGTTATCCTGCCAGAATAAAATCCGCCTTCCATTACCTAGCACCCATTGGCACCCCTGACGGACGAGGGGCTAGGAGGCCGAAATGCCCAGCCAAACAGCCGAAGCCCCCGGCCGCGCGAGAGAGAGAGGGATAGAGTGAGTACCTATCCGATATTTAGCTTGAATAACCTTGACCTATAAGGACGTCGATTGCGTCAATAAGTCCCAGCCGAGCTTTGCCAAGAGGGCATCATTGGTAGGGCGGACCCGCTTGAGACCTAGGCCCCCGACGGCCTTAGGTTTACAAACCGACTCCCAACTGACCAGATGCACTTTCCGCAGGGAAGGATTAGAGCCCCACAGGAAATCACGTATAAGCTTTTCCAAGTCGTCACAAAGTTGACGCGGGAGCCGAACAGTTTGCATCGTGAAAATGGGGAGGGCCGCCAAGACGGACTGGATCAACGTAACCCGCCCAACAAGAGACAAAGTCTGAGCCCTCCAACCGGCAAGTTTCTGGTGAGCAGCATCCACAATATGCTGGAAGGACTGCCGAGACATCCGTTCATGGAGAAGGGGAACACCGAGGTACCTTCCGAGGTTAGCCGTGCAACTGATGTGTAAGCCATGGCTGAGCCGTCGAGCAGTATCACGGGGAACATTGTGCGAAAAGAAAATCCGGGTCTTAGTAGTACTCACTTTCTGCCCAGACGCGGAGCAAAAGGTCTCCAAAATGGTCGCCAGAACATTCACCTGGGAGTCCTCAGCTTTGGCAAAAAGAACTAGATCATCAGCAAAAAGCAGGTGAGAAATGGGGGGACCCGATCGACCCAACGTGATCGGGTGCTAGTCCCCGCAGTGGACCGCTCCCGAGATAAGTTGCCCTAAGCGCTCCAAACAGAGAACAAAAAGATACGGAGAGAGGGGGTCTCCTTGACGAAGCCCCCTATGCGGGCAAAAAGGTTTGGACAGCTCCCCCTGCCAGGCAATTTGAAAGGACACAGTCGTCACACAGGTCATAATGACATGAAGAAGGTTCTCGGGAATCCCACAGGCCTAGAGCGACTCCTGAAGGAAATCCCATCGCAATCGGTCATACGTTTTTTCCAAATCCACTTTGAGCGCCAAATAACCAATACGACCCTTCTTCTTGTGCATTGAATGGATGATTAAAATTCAAGTATATAACTATTTAATAATTTGAATTTAGGTTAAAATTTTAAGTACATGACCGATTAATATGAAATTTAATTTAAAATAATTGTATATATTTATTATTTTAATTTTATATTTTAATGATTAATTTAAATTTAAACAAAAATAACAACGCCTCCCTGTGAAATTCTTGCGGAAACTCAAAATTTGAAATAGGACGAACAAGTATTGCCAATACACGATTCTTGATCTCAGGATCGACAAAACCAAACCCATCTCCGTGTTTGTACGTAAATTGTGCTGTTCTTGCCATGTTCGTAATTATTCTAACAAAATTTCTTGAAGATGAAGGGTTGACTGCTCCACTATTCATCTTCTTCCATATTTCACCAATCAAGTTTCGTACATGTGCTCGTGATTCTGGTTCAGATGCCCCCGTTTCGTACATGTAGCATTGGATCGATTTTGGGATGTCACCTTTCTTGAGCTCTTGCTGCTTAAGACAACAGAAGATGCTATGTAACTCATGAAACTCACAACATAAAATTATAAGACTCGTATAAGTTATTTAGTGGAATTAGTAATTATAATACTATTTGTACTGGAACAAAGTGATTATCACCTTTCTTGAGCCCATCTTTAGGAATATACATATATACGTTATTTAGGTAGTGAAGTTTGGGCATACCGAGGAGGTTCCAAGATCGTTTGCCAGCCTGAAAATCATCGATGACCGTCGAATTATATCTGAGCACTGCCTTAAGCTTTTAAGTTCTCTCTCAGTAATTGAAGTTACTGACGTAAAATAAGTGTGCACTAGTACCACAGGACCAGATGTAGATATCCAAGCTTTGTGCAAGTATACTTCTAGGGTCGGTGTGTGCCCATCGAAGTACCATCTTGACTCCAACAAGTAAGCTTTACGAAGATGCATCCACTGAATTGCATTGCAGTGTTTACATGAAAATTTACGAAGAAACGAGTGTTAAAGACACATACCTCTCACACAGTTTAACAAATTTTATAAATTTATTTGATTTTTAAAATTTTCGAAAAAAAGTCTTCTAATTTTTTTATTAGAAGACTTTTTTTCTACCCTAGTCCGTTCACAAAATTGAAAAGAGCTAGGAAGCATAACTTCATGTAATCTGGAAGTCTGTCAATCTCTTTAACATCCCATCTGAAATTACAACAAACTACTATTTGAATCGATCAAAATAACGTCGTTTTATATTACGGGGTTACAATTTAAAACTTGATTTATATACAAATTTATATATGTTATACGAACCTCTCAACAACTTGTGTAAAGACTTCAAGTTCTTCCAATGTACCATGCTCATCATAAAACTGAGGCTCTTCTACAATAAGCAAACTGAGGCTCGAAGGTCACTCCCATAGCCAATAAAAAGCTCTGTACTATCCTGTCTCTTCCAATGTGCCGTGCACATCATAAATGTCATCAATTGTTGTTAAGGCTGCATAAGATTTATACTTAGTGTGTGTTTGGTTCAGCTTTTGGAGAGTCCAAAAGTACTTTTTTCCACCGCAAAAGCTGTTTTTAGGATAAAATGGATGTTTGGCTGGAAACTTAAAAAGTACTTCTTGAGTAGAAACAGCTTTTAAAAAAGCTAAAATTTAGCTTTTTCAAAAGCTAGAATTTGAAGCTTTTCCAAAAAGCTCAAATTAGAGCTTTTTCGGGAAGCTCTTTGGAACCATTAAAAATCTCCGTCATCACCTTTACGTAAATAACATTTTGCAAGACTTTTGGGTTTCACGACTCTTTGCTTTCTTTCTCTTTAACGTCTCTATCTTTCGTTTCTCCCCCTTCCTCACCAAGACACGACTATCTTCTATACTAAACAGGTAAGCTTACTTTTTTTTCATATTGGGTATATAGTATATACACAGACGTCGACGTCTGCGTATTGGGTCTGCGTATACGCAGACGTCGACGTCTGCGTAAGGTACGCAGACGACCTTCGTCTGCGTTAACGCAGACGACGCTGCGTTAATGCAATTTGATATTGATCTTGATGATGACCTTTCTGAAGGCTTTGCTGTCAATCGAGAAATTGGAAATTGAGCTTAAGGAAGTTGAGCTTCAAATCGAATGGCTTAAGACAATGAAATGATTGTGGTTGTTGTAATAAATTAGACATGTCTTTGGTTACTATTTTTTGGACTATTTGTAATGTGTTGTTTTGGATTTTGCTACTATTAATGTGTTTTGGATTTTTGGTTGGTGTATTAAATTGTACTTTATTATTGTTGTGTTATGATTATTGCTATGTTATCATCTTATACAATAAGCTTATTATTTATCTTTTTATATATTTTGATACAGATGTCATATTCTGATAATGATTCTGAGAATGAACATGAATATAATGAAGACATTGAAGAAGACATTTTGCAATTGGTTAAAATTGGAGTTGCAATGGTCGTAGACCATCATATTAAATATTATATGAAAAAACCATGTAGAACATCCCCTCACACT
>JANKOE010000205.1:2534092-2550475 GCA_026284465.1 Erythroxylum citrifolium
GCTTCGCCTCTCCGTTTGTTATTGACGTCCGTCCCTTCTTTTATTTCTGCGTCATCTTCTCCGTTTATTCCCTAACACGAAACTTGCCTTTTTTTATATACCTTTTCGCGGATACACAGCCGTAATGTTTTTCTGTTACCGGAGAACTTTTCCGACATTCCATTTCTTTTCTCCCCTTTGTTGTTTGTTTCATAGCTTCCAGCAATCCTATGGCTGCTCCTATTACTAGTCTTGTATGAGTAGCAGAAACAGAGATTGCGGTCACGATCTTTTCTAAGCCTCCACTGATAAGAAAAATCATAAGTGTATCTTTGCTTCATTGATTTCTGCGTGTCAGTGAACAGAATATTTTGAGTTCGCAAAGTACCAAAGGGTTTGCTGCTCTGTATCCACCGGTACAGAGCAGATGGTTTTGTTGACATTTGATGCGTGTTGTTGTTTTCTGAAGATTTAAGCTAACGTTGAAGGGTGTGTGTTTTTTGAGATGCAACTGATCAAGAGGGCTAGAAAGTTTGAAAGTGAATTGAAGAGAAGAGGTTTACGTGCATAGCGTGTACAAAGCCGGTGGCGGAGGAGGAAGAAGGTGAAGGAGGAGCGGCGCGTGGAAGTGGCACACCCAGTACCAAAGAAGCGGTCAAAAGCCTGACCACACAGGTCCTTTACCTTACCTATCCCTAATACTGGCCTATACCTATACCTATACCTCTATCTCTGTGTACTATATATTGGTATATACGCCTGTCTCTGCAATGGATTGTCTTTGTTGAAGGAAAGTACCCAGTTACATTTTCGTTAGGCTTCAGTGTTCCCTCAGGTAAGCACGTAGGATTACAAAAGCTCAACATATAAATACAGTTACGGTTTTTTTGTTGAGATATTACATAAATTTAATTATTAGTAAAGTGTTATAAAGGTTGATTTATTAACAAATTTAATTTTTTTTAAAAATATAACTTAATTATTATAAATTTTTATGCACTTTTAATTCTTAAAATGTACTTTTTTGTTATATTATTTATCCATATTTATGCATCTTGAATATTTGGTTGTAAGTTGAAATAGTGCATTACTTAATAATATTTTAATACTATTTTAAAAAATCACATAAATACAACATACTTTAACTTTATTATTAATAATTATTAAATTAAAATATGTTATTTTTAAAATTAACATGTAAATCAATTTAAAAAATTAAATTAAATTAAATTATCAATATTAAATTATTCATGATGTTATATAGTATATATATATAATTTAAGTTAAATTATTAAAAATGCTTATTAATAATTAATATTAAATAATTAAATATTAAATTAATATTAAAATAAACCTTAAATTATAAAAATTCAGGTCTCTGTACCAACTAAAAACCAGCAAAGTGCTTTGACACCATGTTTATCGGCTGCTCCAAGCTCTTACACCAACTTCACTACAATCGCACCTTCATAGCCGCCAGAATCAGATGGGTTCGCGACCCATATCTAGACACGGTAGTCTCCAAAGAACTAAACATTAAACAACTCATTTCTCTCATGAACCAGATTGTCTTCTCCCCTTCCAAGTTCCTCCCTCTCTCTTCTCTTTCCCTCCTTAAACCCTCCATAAACCTTCCCACCACTGCCCACAAGTTCTTCAACAAGTACCCTTCGATTTTTAGCCAATTCCAGCCCGCTCCTTCTCTCCCTCTCCACGTCAAGCTCACCCCTAAAGCCTTCTCCCTTCACAAAGAAGAACAGGACATTCACGACTCGCCGAGTCATAGAGATGATACTGTGAAAAGGTTAGCTAAGCTTTTGATGCTTGCTAGAGGAACAAGATTGCCTTTGCATGTTATTGATGGGTTCAAGCTTGATTTGGGTTTGCCCCATGATTATGTAACTTCTCTTTTGTCAGATTACCCTGAATACTTCAATGTTTGTGACATTGATGGGTGTCTTTGTCTGGAGCTAGTTTCTTGGAAAGATGAATTGGCTGTGTCTGAAATGGAGAGAAGAGTTGCACATGGGGATTTGAGGAATGTTCAGAGAGGGGAGCGTATTGGGTTTTCTTTAAGTTTCCCGAAAGGGTTTGATTTGGCGAAGAGAGTTAAAGACTGGGTTTTTGAGTGGCAAGATTTGCCCTACATATCGCCTTATGAAGATGCCTTTCATTTGGACCCAGATGGAGATTATGCAGAGAAATGGACTGTAGCGGTTTTGCATGAATTGATGTGGTTATTGATTTCGAAGAAGACAGAGAAGCAGAACTTGCTTCAATTTGGAGATTATTTGGGGTTTGGAGAAAGATTTAAGAAGGCATTGGTGCATCATCCTGGGATCTTTTACATTTCCAATAAGATCAGGACTCAAACTGTGGTGCTTAGAGAAGCTTATAGGAAGAATTTCTTGGTGCAAAATCATCCTTTGATGGGTATGAGATTTAGATACATTTTTCTTATGAATCAAGGCAAGGAAACACAAGGTAAAGCTTATGGTGATGCTTTACGATCTCAGTTGAGAAAGCAGTTTAAGTTGCATGCAACCACTAGACAAGAAACAAATTTGAAAGCTAGAAGTAGACAACGTGAAGAAAAGAAGTTTAGAAGCTCTTTGGTCTCTGAATATGATGATTTTTGATTCCTTGGATTATGAGTTCATGGATATGGGCTCTTCAGATCGTGAATTTAAGGTTACTGATGGTGAAGTGGCATTGAAGATTGTGATTTGAACTAATGCAAATTTTTGCACGAACTAGGTATTAACTAGGGCATGAATTTTGCCTGAAAAGTTCTGGTTGGAGGTCGTTGATCAAGTAAAAGAAGAAACTTAACATGGTCTGGAAAGATATATACGGTAGCTCAATTAACAGATGGAGGTTGTTGACTCAAGAGACCTGTTTTTGTTTTTGCTTTCAAGTTCTTTGGGTGTTAACTCTGTTATCCTTATGGTTTAATTTTTTTTAATTTTAGAAGCTTGTTGTGCAGAATAATTTCTGATGTTCTTGTCTATTTGTTCTGTGACCTGTATATTTCAACATGATAAGAGTCTTTATCGTGTATCTGGTGTTTAAAAGCTTGCTCTTACCTGGTTCTTGAAATACATATTATGAATGTCAAACTTACTGTAAGATAGGCTGGGTGCATTTCCCATGACCCTTAACTATTGTTCCCTCTGTTGCTCCATATCAAATGGGAAAGAAGGCCTCTGGAATAGCCGTAGCTGGCATAACCTTCCCTTTCATTATTGGTATTGGCGCCTCATATCTTCGCAATGCCACAATTAATAAAGGAGTTCCTTGTGGACCTTTCCTAGTTTTCATGGGTGTCTATTTTTCCATTACTGCTTTCCCAGTCCTGGCGTGTATACTGGCAGAGCTCAAGCTTTTAACCACTGATTTGCGCCGTATGGCAATGTCTGCTGCTGCAGTCAATGATGTCGCTGCCTGGTTTCTTCTCGCCCTTGCTGTACCTCTCTCCAGCAGCAACACTTCACTTATCTCCTTTTGGGTCCTGCTTTGTGGTGCTGGTTTTGTGATAGTTTGTGTTTTTACATTCAAACCACTACTGTCTCTGATTGCTCAACGTTCACTTGAGGGCGTGCCTGTGAAGGAAATATGTATATGTATCACATTTTGTCTAGTGTTGGCTGCAAGTTTTGCCACGGACATCATTGGCATACATGCATTCTTTGGGGCTTTTTTGGTGGGTATTTTGGTACCCAAAAGATGTTCCTTTTGCAGGTGTTCTCATAGAGAAAATCGAGGACATTATAACCGGGCTCTTCCTCCCACTTTACTTTGCATCTAGTGGGCTCAAAACCAACGTTGCAACCATCAGGGGAGGTCGTTCACGGTGTTTACTGGTACTTGTCATATTCACAGCTTGTTTTGGTAAGATGGGTGGTATGGTGGTTGTGTCTTTGTTATTTAAGATTCCGATCAGGGAAGCTGCCGCAATTGGATTTCTGATGAACAGCAAGGCTTGCTGGAACTTATTGTTCTCAACATTGGAAAGGACCGCAAGGTATCTATATTCTTCTGCTAGTATTTTGGGCCACCATTAACTTCTCTTAATCATAATATACTCTTGGTTTGCTTAATTTTTGAATGACAAAACATGTTTATGCTAATTTCCACAGGTGCTCAATGTCCAAACATTCGCAATACTAGTCATAATGGCATTGTTCACCGCCTTCATTACCACTCCACTTGTGATGGCCATGTATAAACCTGCCAGAAAGGGAGCACCTTACAAGCAACACATTATCAAACACGAAGATCTTGAATCTGAGCTGCAATTGTTAGCCTGTTTCCATACCAGTCGCAGCATACCAACCTTGATTAATCTGATAGAGTGCTCTTGAGTCTTGAGTGATCAGAAAGTGATGACGACTGTGTATATGCCCTGCATCTTATGGAACTTTCAGAGCGATCATCTACTAACTCCATGGTTCACAAAGTATGTAAAAATGGACTTCCCTTTTGGAACAAGAAACGCAGCAACACCGACCAAATGGTCATTGCATTTGAAGCCTATCAACAACTCAGCAGCATCACCATTCGCACTATGACAGCCATCAGCAACACCGACCAAATGGTCATTGCATTTGAAGCCTATCAACAACTCAGCAGCATCTCCATTCGCACTATGACAGCCATCTCCGCTCTCAATACTGTCCATGAAGATATCTGTATAAGTGCATACCAGAAGCGAGTTGCCATGATTATCGTCCCATATCACACCAAAGGGTGGATGGAACCTTGGAGTTGCTAGGCCCCCATGATTATCCTCCCATGTCACAAGCGCGAAACGGTGGATGGGACCATGGAGTCGCTAGGCCACTCAATACATCAAGTAAACCAGCAAGTCCTCAGACATGCCCCCTGCTCAGTTGGGATTCTCGTGGACCGTGGCGTAGGAGGCACCCCTCTCATCCGGTGATTTCTCCTACAGTATTGTGGTGCCTTTCTTCGAAGGATGTGATGATATGAAATCTGTGTCTTATGGTCTCAGGATGGCTGAGCACATACTGCTCTAAAGTTCATAGTCTCACCAGGAAAGTCATTGCCAGTTTTGATGAATAAGGCCAAGAAAATCAAGGACAGCAGTGGTAACATGACTGGTGAAGAAGACAATTTCATCAACTATAGCAAAAGGCAAGATTCAGTGACTTACCAGAAAAGAGAGGAGAGAGCAAAGTTGACATCACTGGAGCACTGAAATCCATCAGCAAGTGCAACCTGTTTTTAGTTGGCAGGTCACCACCAATAGCTCCTTTAATGGAGACTAGCGATAGTCCATCCGTGTTAGTGATTCAACAGTTCACACCTAATGAAAATCTTAAGCAACTAGTGGAGGAGGGTGAAGAAAGTGGAGACTTAATTTCAGATATTCTTGTATATTTGTTCTGTGACTTCTGTATGTCAACATAACAGTCTTTATGGTATTTATAAACTAGCCCTTGAAATGCTATTGTGAGTTTTCTGTCAATGCTTGTGAGATTTACAGGTGTGAAAATACGTATAAGCCTGTAATGCTTGACTTACGAATTGTAAGATTCTAGTCAGAAACAGTTTGAAGAAACACATTCCAAAGAGGATTGGATCAAAAAGCATGGTATTGCATATTATATTGAACTAGTTGACTATAGAACAAACAAGAACTTGGAATGAAAAAGCTCTGGAGGATGTAGTAACCACAGTTTCACAGAAAAAGGAAAAGAAAAGGAGAAAGTCACTGCACTTGTTATAAGCATTCGCAAAAATCGACCACAGTGGGAGTCGAACCCACGACCTTCTGATCCGAAGTCAGACGCGCTAATCCACTGCGCTATGCGGTCTCCTCGTGAACTTCAGTTTTACATTTTAACTGAAATTGGAAAATGATAATTGGGCCAAGTCAACCTATTTGTTTTGTACTCTTATTCTCATATAATAATTATCATTTTCTAATTAAAAAATTATGAAATTATATCCTCCTCCTTGTTATTATTATTATTATCTTAATTTTAAGATAAAAAGTTATGATAAAATTCTTTTATTGCTAGAATATTATTAGTTAATTAGGGGTAAAATTGTCTATTTCTAAAGTTTCATAAAGATCACATCTTATATATAAGTCAACATATTCAGTACAAAAGATTATGTATTATGTTTATGTGAGAGTTTTCGTGAACTGGACTTATTGGTGTAAGGTGACAAAGGAGCAAATTTACAACTTGGTCAAAGGCTAACTATCTATTTATTAATTACACTGGGACGGAGCTACTTTGAAGGCAAGTGGGAGCACTTGCTCTCACTGCCTTTAAAAAATTTCATATGAAAAATTATTATTTTAAATTTTGATCACATAAAAAAATAAAATTTTGCCTTATTAAAATTTTACTCCATTTAAAAAAATTTATGGATCCGTAACTAATTACAGTCCAAATTTGTGTCTCCCAGGTGGTGGGAAGTGGTAGCTTAAACAAAACTAGATGTTGAGTTCCTCAACTTCCGGAGCTATGGTAGCTTGAACAAAACTAGATTCTGGGTTCGTCAACTTCCGGAGCTATGGTAGCTTGAACAAAACTAGATTCTGAGTTCCTCAACTTCTGGAGCTACACATGCTTTTGATCATGTAGAGGGTATAGATATGAATCACTTTGCTTCACTGAAAGAAGAGAAATTATGCCATTTGCAGATATAAGCAAGTCAATATCCTAACCGTGTTCATCAGACATGGCTTAGCTCAGCCGACGTAGTTCAGCCTTGTCTTTTAACCACAGCTTTGAATCGCAGTTCTGCGTCAACGTAACAGCATTAAACATTCAGTTATAGAAACAGAATAGGTTTATCAAGTCAATAGAACAAGTCCTTTAAACCAGTTTAGCAGAAAACTGCGCTGATTCAGGCATTTGATACATGCATATGGATCATTCGAAACCCTTTAGTTTTGTTTTACTAATGCAGATAAAGCAGAAAACACCAACTCAATAAGGGAAGGTCAAGATAGAAAGCAGTATGACACATTATCTGTGCTTTGAAATAAAATTGATAAAAAGATACTGTCGTCGTCGTCTTCCTCTGGATGATGTCTACTTCACCCCTTTTCAGATTCTCTGGATTTCTCTGCGCTTGTGGATAGAAAATTTCATCTGCAAAACTTATCCTACTGTGAAAAGGTATGTAAAACAAGTTTCATCTAAACATTAATCTTATGGATAAGATCCTGATCCAATTTTAAAATTCTAATCATTACAAATCCATGTATGATACAGATTTATTATTACTAATCCATGTAGTAATTGGAAATCAATTAATTATATACATACCATTAATCGTAAACTAACCTCTCACCACAAAAGTTGTAGTCTTTTTTTCTCTCATCCAAAAGAAAACCATAATGCAGGATCAAAACCCAGCTCTGGAAAACTACGATGATAAGGCATACCCCATTGGTTGGAGGTTCATGCCAACTGACGTAGAAGCAATTTACTGTTACCTCAAGAACAAGGTAGAGAATAGACCATTGCCTTCTGTCGACATTAAGGAAGTTGATGTATACAAGTTCAATCCTGAACACTTGACAGATACATATAAGCCTAACTGTGATAGACCTAAGGAATGGTATTTTTTCACTCCAAGAGACCGAAAGTATAGGAATGGCAAGCGACCAAATAGGAAAGCAGGAGATGGGTTTTGGAAAGCAACTGGAGCTGATAAAGAAGTGAAGATGAAGGGTAAGGTTATTGGGTGGAAGAGAGCTTTGGTGTTTTACCATGGAAAAGCTCCTGAAGGCGAGAAAAGTAGTTGGATCATGCATGAGTACATACTTAAAGATGCTTCTCCTTCTTTAACCACTGATGCTTCTTCTGATGATATGAAGGTACTTGCTTGTTAATAATTCTCGACTTCCTTTTTTTTTCTTAGTAATTATCAGTTATTAATCTTCTTCTTGTTATTTTTTCTTGCAGCTTGATGTTTGTGTGTTGTGTAAGATATACAAAAATATTAGAAAATCTGATAGTGAACAAGAACAGTACACATCTCAGAACCACTCTCTTTATACATTCCAGAATCAGAATTCTACGTCTTATCAATACCTGCAGATTGGAGCTCAACCAACGAGTGAAAGTAATTTTCAGAGTCAGCCTTGCTCATCTAATCAATCCTTACAGCTTGGAGCTCAAGAAAACATTTTTCAGAATCAGCCTTTTTCATCTTACCAATACATGCAACTAGGAGCTCAAGCAACGAATGAAAATAATTTTCTGAATCAGCCTTTCTCTTCTCATCAATCCTTACAGCTTGGAGCTCAAGAAAACATTTTTCAGAATCAGCCTTCATCTTATCAATTCTTACAACCTGGAGGTCCGGAAAATATTTTTCATAATCATCAATACATGCAACTTGGAGCTCAAGCAACGAGTGAAAATAATTTTCAGAGTCAGCCTTTTTCATCTCATCAGTCCTTACAGTTTGGAGCTCAAGAAAACATTTTTCAGAATCAGCTTTCATCTTATCAATATATGCAACTAGGAGCTCAAGCAACGAGTGAAGATAATTTTCAGAATCAGCCTTTCTCACCTAATCAATGCCTCCAGCTTGAAGCTCAACTAAATAGTGAAATTTCCAGGATCAGGTCTCTTCGTCTCATCAATACCATCTTGGAGGACAATACTACCAACTACAATCGAACAGGATATCTAAATCCGACTCCTCTACAGAGTTTTCCTTCTGCGTTCGATCCTCAGAATTTTTATGTGAGGACTGCAACAAAAAACTATGTAAATGATGTGCAATTTCCTGAATTTTCTGGAGTCTCAGGAAATTTTGGGGATGATATGCGAAACACCAGAGATGATAACATGTGAATCTATTTGTAATTCTATGTTTGTAGATTAGTTTGGATTCGAGGGGTAAGCCAGAAGATCAGTGTACTTCAATTTCCTGTCAGTTCAAATATGGTTGCTTGTACAAATGCCTATTTCAATCCATTTTCTGCACTTAAAAAACCATTCTGCAGAACAATTAACAGGCAAAAACGATCAAAATCGTTAAAAACACATTCTTGTAAACCCTATAAACAATCCTAAATTCACCAGATATTCTTCTTATCAGGTTAATAGAACAAGTCCATTAAATCACTTTAGCAGAAACTGGGCTTATTTAGGCATTAGATACATGCATATGGATCATTGCAGATAATCTGAAACAATGAGAATATTTTCATCATCCAATGCATTAATTTATAGCTTAAAATAATTTGAATATCTTTTTCTTAACTATTTTTTAATATTTAATAGTCTTTGAAACACCTACAAATTTCATCAAAATTTATTCCATGTCTCACAAAAGAATATTTGCTACAATCTCGAGTGCCAGTGGAGCGCTGGTCCTTGATTACATACATCCCATATGATAGCCTCTATCTATTAATTTCACTGCATATTTGTGTCTCCCGGGTGCTGGGAAGTGGTAGCTTGAACAAAACTAGATTCTGACTTCCTCAAGTTCTGAAGATAAGTGGTAGCTGGAACAAAACTAGAATCTGAATTCCTCAAAACTAGATTCTGAGTTCCTCAAGTTCTGGAGCTACACATGGTTTTGATCATGTGGTCAGAGCATCAGGCAGGGTTGTGGGAGCTCCAAGAACTTTGCCACCAACATCTGGAAACGTTTCGTGGCCTGGCAATGGACCAAGCTTCCCGCTTCTGCTTACTTCAATAGGATATTGCATCAAGTGTCCCTTCATCTCCTTCCACTCATCACTCACAAATGCATCCCAGTTTTGTCTTGCCATCTTATTCACTCGCTTCATGCATTTCAGACTTTCTGGTTCACTGAAACTTTCGTCCAACCTGCCCAGATGTTCCACCCAGAGGGACATCCTGTAGCCATATACCTGAATCCAAGAATATTTTCACCAACCTTGATGAAGTGTGTTATATATATAAATATATTATCAAAATTTATTGTTAAAATGTGTTATTTTTAATTCTATATGAACTTGCTCCGACTTGATTTATTTCTATTTAAATGTTCATGAATCTGAGTCTAATAAATAATAATTTATAATGATAATTGACTTTACATAAAAGAAAACCAATCCAATATAAATAGAATTATTTATAAAAAGGAGATGCTATAAGATGTAATTGTTTTATATAAAAATAAAATATGATAATGAAATAGTTTATATAAAAATATAAAAATAAAAATTTTTGTTAAGATATAATATCCAAATTATATACTCATTCAAACTTGATTCAATTTCTCCCAGAACCCTATTGGAACCTTCACCCCTACGGTTCAAAAATTTATATTCTTACGTCCTCTTAGTGACAAGAAGAGTATGTATTCAAACCTGGCCATGTGGATGACAATTACTTCTTGCCCATGAATAAGTTGGTTGGTAAGCACCCATTGCAATTTCAGTGTCCCTAGAACCATCAAGTGATCTCTGGTTAATGTTTGCCGACCCCATGATTACATATTCATCATCAACTATCATCCCCTTGGCATGAACATAAATCATAAATCTCCGGAACTTCTGAGCTGCTGCCTGATAAAGGGAACCAATCACTTTAGTGGAAAAAGAATAGTTACATACATCAGAATCTACTAAGGCCTACTAAAGAACACAAAATATATTTAAAAACAAATACTGAGCATACCAGTGACTTGTTTTCAGTTTGTTGACTTGTCTCAGAAGAGCTTGTCTGGTCTGGAGCTTCACGTTTGCCAAGGCAATAGAAGTTCAAGTAATCCTGAGGATGACAGTGGTCTGAAACGCCAGCCTTTTCAAGTTCCTCAGCGATGAGCTTGTACATCATAGCCATTGTTTGTCCCTGAACTCATTTATATTCCAAATAAGCTTCAAAACTAAAACCAGGCAAATTTCATGCAATCATGTAACTTACAAGTTTCTCTAGTTATATATGAAAAATATATTTATATACACAAAGGAAAAACACAGCAAAAGGATTAAATAAAAGATCAATTTTCAATCCTTCCAACCAACACTCTAATTGCGAAGCCTCAAATTGTTCATGGAACCTGAGAAACTCGGATCACTAATCTGATATTGAAAACTTAGTCTATGTTTTATTCTTCTTGAGGTCTTTAAGTACTTGCAGAACACTTGATGTCTTGAGGGAGAAAATGAAAATGATTACTTGAGCCTTGCACAGATGATATTTTAGATTCATAGCAAATAATTTATTAGGGATATACGGAAAGAATTTCCATGTAATACTGTAAAACATGGCTAAGTTGCACAAAACATTAGGTAGCCCGACCTGCCAGTATAGAATTTCCTGCACAGAAGCACTGTTGGGGACACCCTCTGGCCACATAGGTATGACTATATACACTGAGAAACGTTCATTTGCCTGGATTTTGCTAACAATTTTCAAAGCCAGTTCCATGGGAACCAAGTTATCAGCACCTGCTCGAAGCCGACAAGGAAATGATTCATTTACATCTAAAGATAAAGGAAACTAAAGCAGACTGACAAATTTCATTAGCATGTAGCAATTACCATATTTGAACAAGAGATAAAGATAAATCTGTCTATAAGTACCTGCGTTCTTATATGACGGCCAATAAAAGGATGACCCAAGAAAGTACTGATTCTCAATGTAAATGAAGTGTTGTGCTGATCTTATTGCTTTAACATAAGCAGTTTGGATGCTCTTGTCAACTTTCAAGTTCTTTCCGCAGACAAGATTCTGCTTAAGAAGGGGACCAAAGCAACAAAACTTATTGAGGTCATTCTTAAATACACATAATAGAATATCCCTGAGTGCTAAATTCTCACTTCTTATGGATGCTTTTGCCAGGTTGTAAATTTTATGAAATTGCAAAGAAAGATTTTGCAGATCAAGAACAAGCATGAATTCTTTTGGTCAATAACAAGCGTGAGTCTGACCTGTCCTACAGCTTCTTGAGTGGCCTTAGGAAATCCCTTCACTGATCCAGAATCTATAGACCGAAATACCTAAAAAAGTAGAATGATGATCAGGAACTACAAATGCTACCGTGAGTGCTTGATCTTTAAAGAATTGTTTTCCATTTGACCTGAATATGCCAATTATCAGGATCATCTTCACTAGCAACACGTGCATTTTTGTCACCTTCAGGACCAGAAGAAGGAGTGAGGATCCATGAAATACGGTCTAGTCTTATCAAGGCATCGTCATGCCAACGTGCAACCTTTTTGAGCTTAAAATCACGCCATTTGGTAGCTTTTTTCCATCTTTGTTCAAAATTTATCAATACATCATATGCAGCTGGCCCCTCAATTTTACAGTGCAAATCATGCCATGGTTGCCTCGGGCATTTAGCATAAGACTAATGAAACAACGAGAATTTAGCTGTTAACATCCAACTTCAAGATTGTAGTTATTTAACTTCTATAATCGAGAACATAAAATAAAAGGGTATAGATATGAATCACTTAGCTTCACTGAAAGAAGAGAAATTATGTCATTTGCAGATATAAGCAAGTCAATATCCTAATTGTGTTTATCAGAACATCAGGCATAAGATTCAATATAAGACGGCTGACTTAGTTGAGCTATGTTAACCACAGCTTTGAATCTCAATTTTGCGTCAACGTCAGCCAACAGCTAGCATTAAGCATTTAGTTATGAAAACAGAGATCAGGAACTTGCAACAACTTACTGGGAATGTCGGGTTGTGAAAATCATCTGCAAAGACTGTGTCAAGATCATCAAAGAGTCTGTGATCTGGAGTGTCATATCTACCATCGCATAAATCCAGGCCACCAATGAAGGAGGTTATCTTCCGGTTATTTCCTGAAGCTTGAGTGTCAAGGATTACACATTTCTGATGATGCGAAAAGAGGGTCCCAACAACCTGGACTAGAAAAATAAATTCCACAAAAAAAAAAAGAATAACTGAAAAAGAAATTCTTGTTGATATCTCTTAGAGTAAGTACGGCTTTCCGGTAAAAGGAGAGTTGAAAAAAAAAACTAGAAATCTTTCACACCTGCTGCTTGAAAATACTAAGCTTGTTGCTTGCATAACGAGGTGCAAGCACACAATGGACACTAGAGTGCTTAAAATACTTCTTAGTTTCTTCGTCATGGGTCTGCATGACACCGTCCTGAGATCAAGCCACATTACCAAAATGAATGATATCACAATTTGGTGAAAGTGATGGAAACTTCAAATAGAAAATATGTACAGTTATGCATCCATGTATGCACAGAACAGGAAACATAAGAAATTTTTTGTTCATTTAAAAACTTATTTCCACCTCTGGCATTTCCATCTTCAACTTAGTACAGAATTGTTTACTACTCTTTCTTTCATGGAGTTACATCACCAACATATTTCTTCACACTAAAGAGAAGTACGTGTCAACAAATTGAGAAAATAATCTCAATCTTAAGGCTTTAATCAAGGCGTTCCTAGTATTTTATAGGCCCTAGGTAAAATTAAAAAAAAAGCCTCCTATTTTTACCTATTTTTGGGCTCTCGTAAACAATAAAAAGAAGAAAAATATGAGCCTTTTTTGTTATTCTTTATGAGGTTAAGAGTGAGCCCTCTTTTACTACATTTCATTTTTATGAGATTAAAAATGGGCCTTATTATACTATTTATGAGGATAGACCCTAGGCAGGTGCCCTGGCAGCCCTTGCCCAGGGCTGGCCCCGGCTTTAGTCCCTTGAACAACAAATTCTGTTGACACAAACAAAAAAAACAGCAAAGGAACTTGCTAAAATTTACGAGATTTCCTTGCAGAAACAAAAGCATTTCAAAGTGGAAGGCAATGTTCTCTGACATTGGCATGATTATCTTTACTGATATTGAGTCAAGTCTTGTGATTGTTACCGTTTTCAATAACATGTTGTCATGCGAAGTTTTGTCATCCCATATCAACATCACCACGCGGACTCCTTCTTGTGACTTGTATTTCAACAACTCTCCCAAATTAAGCTCTCCTCCAGAAGGCAATGGTGTTGTTGGTTCCCTAACAAGCTTGACACGATGGTATACAGACCAACCAACAATGTATATGAGGTGGTGTGCTTCCAAGATGGCATGGCATATATCTTGCCAACATCGATTTTGTTCAAAAACCTTCCCATTATCTAGGAGTATTTGAGGTCGAAAATCTTCAGGTACATGAGCATCTTGATAAAGAGTTAAACTGCCACCTTTCCGAAGTGGAAAATAAGTATCAGGAACTCCTGCATAATCTGGTCCTATACCAACACCATTTTTGTACAAAGGGTTTTCTCCAACTGACTTGTACCGGATAGAAATGTGCAACTCAGGATATGGCTTCAAGCAATTTATAGAATGGCTAATGATAGGGTACCAATCATTGAGTATGTTTCCTGAGATGATCTTCTCAACAGATATCTCCACTACTCCAATAAGTTGAGCCCCAAGAACATCATTATCCTTAACATGAAATTCCACCTTTTGAACAGGATGAGCAACTGGCACACAGAAGTGCTCATCCCACATCGGGTTTTCACAATTAGCAATCACTCTAGTTTGAGCTACTGTTGCCCCAGCTAGGCAAACAGATACATAAGGGTCACTAGTTATCATTGAACTTTTTCCTGAACGCTTTATAGGTCTCTTTCCGCAAGAAGTTTTGCAAGGACCAAATATATTAAAAAACCTTCGCATGTGTTCTGAAGCTAAATCCATGTTTGGAAGGGACTTTGCTTCTAGAATCCATACATCCAACTCCCCATGCAAGATAAGAGGTTCTCCACTGGATTGAGACTTATCGTGGCTCCCCATTCTGATTTGATAACAAAGAGAACACTTCTAAGTTCTAAGTTCTTTAATTTGCTTATCAGATCATAAACAACCACTAAAAGGACAAACAAGTCCGGTTCTAAGATTAAACATTTCCATATCTCACAGAAACCAGGACCTCACTACTGGACAGAACGATGCCACATCAAAGTGAACTCATCAGGCAAGATGGGACAAAGTTTCAATATATGTTCCCTTCAAAGCACAATCCAAAGGTCACAGTCCCAAAAAGGTGATGCAGAGTTGTTGACCTTCACTGAAAATGTTAGGTGAAATCAAATGAAGCAAAACAGAAAAAAGAGGGGATCAATTACTCTTAAAGAACTCGCACAGCCAGGAATCTATACTTGACATACATCCAGTTATCTAAGCTAATTTAAGTAAGGAAGTATGTTCAAGATTCAGAACTGTACCTCTTGACTAAAGACCATGTAAACTAATGACTAAAGAGAGTCTTTAGATGTCTGCAAGATTCCACTTGGTATGCTTATCAAATTCATCTGAATCAAATTGAAGACATGAAAATTATTCATGACATAGATAACTTTGTCTTTGTTGAATCAATTATCATTCACTATCACCTACTTGAACAACACAAGAAGTAAAATCTAAAATAAAAGACCTTTTATTTACTACCATTTGTTCAACTTGATGCACTAGAAAATAATTTTCCTCTCACAATGTTTGGATCAATTCAAGCACAATCACGATTTTGTTAACCTCAATATGAACTACATTGCATTGGTAACTATGCATAAAGTTCAATTGATCTGTCTGATGTACGCAGAGAGTATCAACGTGCTTGAAGGTCACTTGAATTAATCATCAACCCATAAATGTGTTTCGTGTTCAACAGGGCCAGAACCAGGAAATAACCATATATGGAATCATCAACCGTAAGGAATATACAGTTGAAAAAAACATCACCCACACCACCATAATAAACCTCAAAAATATGGTAAAAGAAACATCGATAAATACCTGGTGAGGAATGGGAAGCAAAAAGTAGGAGAACCTTGACCAGAGCGTCCTAGAGAGAGAGAGAGAGAGAAAAGAGAGATAAATGCGTTTCACTTTGTGTTATTGTGAAGGACATAGAATGGGGAAGACGCAGCAGCTCTCCATGAGAGAGCGAGAGAGAGAATATCTGAGCCGAAAATGGGGGGAAAACTGGTGGCGGCCATTTCTTATCTACTTTAGTCCCTGAAATTCAGTAACGGTTTTTCAAAAACCCATATCATTTAGGAACCAAGCGATGAGTTGTATTACCATTCAGTAATGACCTTATTGACAATATTAGCTGGTAGATGATTCTATCTGCTGTGAATAGATACTTGATTATATCAGTTAACTTGACCAACATATTATATTAGCTGTTTATTATAAATATTTGATAAAATTAGCTGTTTAGTATTAATTGTTTGTATGTAAAATAACTTATGAGAACATAATTTTAAAAAATATATAAAGGTATGAATATTATATATCTTAGTATTTCGTTCAATATTCATATAAGAATTTACATTTTAAAAAAGTCATGTTTACCTGTACTGTTTCATCATCTATGAAAAATTTATGTAACTTTTTCTATTTTCATTTTCGTTTAAGATCGAC
>JANKOE010000205.1:2555894-2575429 GCA_026284465.1 Erythroxylum citrifolium
ATTTAACTCAAATTATTGCAATAAAACTTTAAAATCATTTATTGTTATTTTAATTTGATTAGACAAAAGCTTTTTTTTTTATTTTTGTATTATAATTTAATTAAAAACAAAAATATATAAATTACCATCTCAACGGTTAATAATTTATGAAATAATTTATTTTCAATTATATTAAAAATTATTGAACATGTTATAAAAAATTACTTACAATTTTATTAAAATTTCAAGTAACCACTTAAAACCGAAATACATTATTAGAAAATCGAGACAGGATCTGATCTGGCATATAAAAGGAATAAGAAGCAGTTCAATTTTTCAAAATTTAAGATTACTTTAAAAATATGTAATAAGATTAATAGAAAAACATAATAAACGTAAGAGTAAATTGTACATTATTAAATATCTTATTATAATTCTAATTAAACTTTAATTAAAATACTATTAATTTTAATTAAATACCAATCGTATTCAAAAAAATATTTAATATCTTGTACTAATTCTTATTTATTAAATATATCATATTAAATCTAAACCAAATTTTAAACTTTAAAATCAAGTCTAACTTAATGAAAATATCTTTTATATCTTAAAATGTTTCTTTTATGTGATCTATTAAGTTCCTAAATATGTTCATATAAATCATAACCTAAATAGTATTTAATATTAGATAAATTAAACTTTTTTAATTTATTTTTAATTTCGTAATTAAAATAATTTATATTCATATATTAAAATTAGCGTCCAATAACACCTAAATAATACAAATATTAGAGTAGTTTTGACTAATCTTTTTATTTACGAATTTTTCGTATAATTCAATTATTTATCATATAATAATCCAATTAGACATAGAGTATATAAATAATATTTACTTTATTTTCATCCGATAGTATTAATTATCCATTGTTAGCAATTAATTATATTAATGATATTTGAATAATATTTTCAAAGTTTCATTCTATCTTGACCAAGAATTTACTGAGTCAATATTAATTAAGAACAACAGAAGATTCATCCTGAGCATTTATGGTTAAAAAACAATATATTGATTACTTAATCACCTCTATATAATTCACGTTATATTTAATGATTATCGATTGGCAAAAATATATTATAAGTAATATTAAAACACAAAAAATATGTTACATTTATAATCAATCTCATAGATTAAAGTAAAAAAAAGTAAAAAAATATGTGAGCACTTGCTAGATAACAAGTTCTCTAAATTAAATCATATGAGGATTTTATTTAGAAAGTTACATACAACATCATTATAAAGTAAAACTAATTTTTTGAACTAAATTGTTAAAATTTTAAATGCTTGATCACTCAATTGAAATATTTAAAAACTTCGATACTAAATTGAAAATATTTAAAAGATTAATACTTTCAAATATGTTAACACTTAAAACTAGACTATTAAAATTTCAAATATTGGTTATTCAATTAAAAATATCAATCGATCTTATTATTCAACAAATAAGTAGTAGTTTTATTTATCAATATGTATAATCTTTGACCCTTAATAATGATTTTCCTTTAGAGTTCAACCACTTAATTGACCCACTTATTTCTATTTTTTCAATGTTAATTACTACGATTAGAATTATGGTTCTTTTTTATAGTGACAATTATATGGCTCATGATCAAAGCTATTTGAAATTTTTTGCCTATATGATTTTTTTAATATTGCAATGTTGGGATTAGTTAGTAGTTCGAATTTGATACAAATCTATATTTGTTAAGAATTGGTTGGAATGTCTTCTTATCTATTAATAAGGTTTTGGTTTACACGATCTATTGCATTAAACACTTGCCAAAAAGTATTTGTAACCAATCGTGTAGGAGGTTTTGGTTTATTAGTAGAAATTTTAGGCCTTTATTAAATAACGGGTAGTTTCAAATTTAAGAATTTGTTCGCAATTTTCAATTACTTGATTGCTAATAATAAGGTAAATTATTTATTTGCTATTTTGTGTGTCGTTCTATTATTTTCGGGCGCAATTGCTAAATCAGCCCAACTATCTTTTCATGTATGATTACCGAATGTCATGGAATTTAAAAAACTTTAAATTGAAAATTTTGAATAAGTTACCCTTAATAATAACTGTCATCATCATCATAAGATAGAATATAAGAATGATAATGGGCTAGCTTGAGGCTCAATCGAGCCCGAGCCCAAGTCAAACTCGGTCTGATCTTAATTTTTCTAATTTTAACCATATAAAATAACTTTATTTTTAATAAAATAATGCCATTTTTCTTGTAAAAATTAGGGCTTAAATTAGGTTAGATATAGGCAACTTGAATGAGTTCTACCCGAAGCCAGATGGTCCAGTACAAGGATCGATCAACTCAAATATGACCTGTTAACTTCATTCACTTCAGGCGTGTCAGCCCGAGCCGGCCCAGTTGGCATCTCTTTGAAACAACGAAATAAACTAGTGTAGAAGAAAAAAAGAGTGCAAGTGAACGAGTCTTCCTGAAGCAAAAGTCGTCCTTTCTTATATTGCCGAAAAACCAAAAAACAAGTCTTTCTGTTTCTGTCTCTGTCTCTCTCTCTCATTTCGATCTAAGGAATAACTTACTCACCGCTTCTCTCTTCATTTTTTATCTTTATCGTGTGTTTATGTATAATTGTAGATCGGATTTTGATTTCTCTTTACTCACTCTTTCCATTTCAAACTCAGTCAAGATTCAGTCCATTTAGTAGATTGATATAAAGAGATATGTGATAGAGATCAGTGGGTTTGATGGGAAATTGCTTAATTGTTTAATGCGTGTTGTTTGGGTGGAAAGAATCGTGTGGAAACAGTGTTTGCTTGTGGTGGAGAACTAATGGCTTTGTGTTTAGCGTGATTAAGAATTACATCAGGGATCTTTTTGGGTAAATGGGGGAAATGGCGACTCATAGCTGGAGAGAGGGCATGTCGTCTGATAATATAAAGGGATTAGTATTAGCTCTGTCTTCAAGCGTGTTTATAGGTGCCAGCTTCATTGTCAAGAAAAAGGGCTTGAAAAAGGCTGGTGCTTCCGGCATTAGGGCTGGTACTCTTCTTCACATTTTCTAAGTTTTGAGGGACTTCAATCTTCACTGTTTGTTTGCTTGGCTTAGTAATTCATGCGGAATATAAGACGATTCGCTCAAATTTGGATGTGGGTTTCAATTTGCAGGAAGTGGAGGCTATTCTTACTTATATGAACCACTTTGGTGGGTGGGCATGATCACAAGTAAGTATTTTTACCATATATGTTCAGTTAGCTTTTCTTTGTCTGTTCTTCTATGTACCGAAATTCGTCCTCAGGTTTTGATTTATTTGTCACCTGGGCAATCTTAATTTCATCCATCACATCATATTCTGGAAAATTCTCTCAGATTCTCCTTATCTTCTAAACTAATTATCTGTGCGCTGAAAACACTTATTTTGTATCTGAGAATTATGGCTTTGGAGTGTAATGAAAAAAATGAATGATTCGGGTCCTAATATTGAGCAAATTACTATTGTGATCCTTATCAGCAACATGTGCATGATTTTGTTCTAATACACATTGTCATTTCACCAGTGATCGTCGGCGAAGTTGCCAATTTTGCAGCCTATGCATTTGCACCAGCTATATTGGTCACTCCTCTTGGTGCTCTCAGCATTATTATCAGGCATGATTGGTTATTGGTCTGTCTTATGGTTATGGTGCTGGTGTCCAGCTCTGACCATTTCGTTTTTCTACAGTGCCGTACTAGCACATATTATTTTGCGGGAGAAGCTACATATTTTTGGCATTCTTGGTTGTGCTCTTTGTGTTGTGGGTTCTACAACAATAGTTTTGCATGCTCCTCAAGAACGTCAGATTGAATCTGTGAGAGAAGTTTGGGATCTTGCTACAGAACCTGGTATTATATTTTTGTTTTAGCCTCTTTGATCTATGATGTTTATTCTTTTCCTTTGTGTACTTTTCCAAGCAAAGGGAATTGTTAGGAAGCTGGCTGACGATATGTTATTTTATATCTTTTCTTTTGTTCTAGCTTTTCTGTTTTATGCAGCTTTGGTCATAACAGCTGCATTTGTTCTTATATTCCACTTTATCCCTGACTATGGCCAGACGCATATAATGGTTTATATTGGAGTCTGCTCTCTTGTGGGGTCTTTGTCGGTATGTATATGATATAAATGGTTACTTCTTCAGTTCTTTATCCCTCAGTTAATGCTTCCTCTTTTGTGGATAATTTGTAACTTGTACTTTGACAGGTAATGAGTGTTAAAGCACTTGGGATTGCATTGAAATTAACATTGTCTGGGATGAATCAGCTTATATATCCGCAAACATGGGCCTTCACTTTAGTTGTAATTACTTGTGTGCTTACCCAAATGAATTACTTAAACAAGGTAACAAATTTACATCCTATTTTGTTGCCTTGGCTTTTTTTTGTTAGGTTCTATTCCTTTGTAATTAGCTTATCTGTTACATTTTTTTTTCTGGGTCATGTTTGAGAAAAATTGATGGCTGTATCAATTCTTAATTTATCTTTCACTTTTGGCTAATTGGATTTGCTAACTCTCTCTCTTCAGTGATCGTAGTATAATGCAATGTGCACACTATCATGTTTCTGTAAGTGTATGGTTGTTGTCTTTGTTAATTTTTGAGGTGGCTTCACATTCTTTCCATAACATAATACCTGTTGTGGAAGCAATTTGCCTCTTTTTTCAATTATGCAAATACGACATGAGCTATTTGAGTTGATTGCCTAAAGAACAAAACAAATATTTGTACTAAATCCAGTAATTTGGGAAAGTATTAGTTTTTATGTTACTGCTAGGAATCTGATGTATTTGCATGTATCCTTGCATTACATGACCATGGGAGATAGAGAGAAATATGCAGGTGAAGTTGTCAACACGTTAATGTCCTTGGTTTTGATGGACATTCTATTGGTCTTTGTTCTTTCTTACGAATTGAAAACGAGGGCATGATCTCATTTGTAACTGTTAGGAGCTTCAGCTTCTTCCTCGAGTTTCTCTAAGATTATAAGTATCAGCGTTCTTCTCCCACCTTGAGTTAAATCAATCAACTGTGTGAAGCTTTCCATCTTTGATTGTTTGATCCTATAGTCTTGATTGTGTTAATTTGGTTTTTCACTTTTGCACTGCAGGCACTTGATACTTTCAATACAGCTGTTGTGTCACCCATATACTATGTGATGTTTACTTCACTAACCATTTTGGCTAGTGTAATAATGTTCAAGGTATATTTATCTGCAACTATGTTAGTTTTGTTTGAGTACATGATTATATAACTTTTGAGGAGATTTGAGTGCACTTGGGGAAGGATCGATCCAGAGTGTTGACCTTTGGAATTGTAATTTTTTCTGTCATTAATCTTGTTTATGCTGATTGGTAACTAAATGCTTAATTCTCCTGTTCTATTCTATATTTTGCCTCTTCTGTGTTGGTGTAGTAGTAGACAGTTCTCAGAATGTTGTGTGGGTGAAAATGTTTCAAAAAATAGAAGGATACCAGTCTACTATTGTGTTTTTGGTTTACTAAGTTGACCTTTAATAATTGTAGGCGCACTTGCACTTACTTTTATTATCCAGAACGATCATAAATCAGTTTCAGGTGTTCTTACACCTAGCTCTGTTTTCCATCCTGACCATTTATCAGTGTGAGGGGCTTCCACACATTTAGCTTGGTGCAAGATTTAGTACCAAATCTAAGAATCATAGTATTTTTCTAACAACTAAACTTTTTGACTATAGGTTCTTTGAGCAATTCATGTCTTAAATTCTGTGCTGCATTCTTTCCTGATTTCTTGAGATATGAAATCTTGCATTGGCTCTCTTGTAATTGGCTCAGGGGTGCAATGCAGCGTTTATAGCTGGATTGTCTTGCTATCTTTTCTGTTATTATGCCTATAATTTGATATTGTTGATCCATATTGCATAGTTAAACTGTTCATAGTTGAATTTCTTGTAACAGGATTGGGATCGACAGAGTCCAACTCAAATTGTCACAGAAATGTGTGGCTTTGTTACTATCCTTTCAGGAACTTTTCTTCTTCACAAGACAAAGGATATGGCTGAAGGCATGCTCTTGAACTTTTGTTGTTATTGAGTCTTTACTATGAATATGTTCTGTTAACCCCATATCCTCCCCTTCTATCTCTCTGTCCCTTTTTTTTAGAAACTATTTACCTTCTTAGCTAGATGTTGATTGTTAATATTTATTTGGAGTCTGAACTGCAGATTAATATTTTGTAATGATCTGCAGGTTCAATGACCTTACCCATAAGGCTTTCTAAGCATTCAGAGGAGGATGGCTTTGGTCCTGAGGGCATCCCTCTAAGGCGACTTTCAGAGGAGGATGGCTTTGGTCCTGAGGGCATCCCTCTAAGGCGACAGGAGTCATTGAGACCCCAAAATTGATATATTCTTCTGAAATTTTGACAAACTATGGACTTGATGCAACTTTGGGGAGAGGACGAGCTTATGTTGATCTGTATTGTAAGACAAAGGAAGGTGAGGTTATGTCTACTGCCTTACTTTTTGGCTTCAGAATGAGGCTAGCTTTCAGCCATTCCTCTGTATACAATCTCCCCTGTTCAAATGAAAGGAATCTGCCAATGTAATTTTGAGCATAGGTAATTCCAATTGTATCTTTGTTTCATTTCTCAAGAATGCAAATTGGATTTACTCGGTGAAATGTAACACGATAAGCTTAGCGGACATTGTTATTGGTTCTCGATTTGAGTGCTTTGTTGCGTTTATTTTACCGGACAGAAAAAATGCTGATAGTGATAAGAATTGGGCAACATTCACATGGAAGTATTTCTCTGCTTAGTGAACGGCTTGGTCAAGAAATTCTCAGATGGATTTTTGGTTAAGGAACTTTGATATGGTGATATGCGTTTCAATTGTCTAAACATTGATTCCTATGCCTGTTTGTAAGATTTCAGAATTACACACATGATTTTGCTTGTTCAACAACCAAGTTAAAGCTTGGAAGGGGCTTCACAAGCAGGTGTCGGCTAATTTATGGGATGGTATTTGTACTCATAATTAGGGATATCTCCAAGTAAGACACTAAGCTTAAAAGGCTTTTATTTTTTTCAAGAGATCAAATATATAAGTAGAATGTTAAAGACACAGAAAGAAGAAGTAAAATCACTTTTCTGAATTAGATTTACAATATGAACTATGAAGCATCTACACACCTGAAATTTGAAAATTGATGCTGAATAATCAATTTACTGGATATCTAAATAGCCAACACATAATAACTCTGCTTTTGTATTTCCTCTGCTGTATTATCCAAATTTCAATTACCATTACACTACAGATAAAGGTCAACCTGTACAAACATATTCTGCAATTTATATTTATTGGAGGATAGTGATTCCAAGAGCATAAAGGCCATAAAGAATATTTAGAGAAGCTGGACAGCAGCAATGGCTGGAATTTTCTCTCGTAGTTTCTGGGTAACGGCAACTCGAACAGTCATTACGCCAGCTGCTGGGCCTGTGATTCTGATTTTCACTATTGGCTCTTCGATTGCCACTAATTCAAGTGATCCTCCAGCTGCCCCAACAAGGTATGGCCTAATTTCTTCAAGTACCTGTAGAAATCGATGAGAGCCGTGTTGTTAAACTATCATTCAAGTCAACAATACTGTTAAATTCTGCATAAATAAAAAAAATGATTGTGAAGATGCATGCATGTGAAAGACCGGATAGTATCACTTTGTTTCAACCCCAGGGTCTGTATTGTGGATTGTCCATTAAGAGAATCGAAGAGCTTCCAGAGGTCTAAGGATTATAGTAAAATGTTGCCTACATCATAATGCTAAGCAAGCTCAACAGCCTGAATCTTAAACCATATGCCAAATATAGTCAAAACAAGCCTATTGGTGCCTTTTCAACATTACCCTGAAATTTTAGTATAGTATCTCCGAAAGAGGATATAGGATTAGAGTCATTAGAAATTTCTGCAACAAGTGTCTCAAGTATATATGAAAGTCCGGCATCAAAACTATAGAGCCCTAAGAGACACCATGTGTCAAGAAACTTATTTAGCGTGCCTTTGTCAAAAGTTAAGTTCTTGTCAACCAAAACCCAATATGGGTACATGGTATCTATAACATTCACTTGGAATGGCACTTTCGGCAAAAAGATTTCAATAGTTGTGCTATATAGGTTTCACCTAAAGGGAAAACAGTTCAACATTTTACGTTGTATAATCCTAGCGTACTTTTCATGGCACGAGTGTCATGACTTTGTTGTAACTCTTTCCTCATTTAGTTCACAGTAAATTGGTATAAAGAAAATCATGATCAAATAAAAGACAAAATATATGAGCTTCTGACCATCAATGTGCAATTGTCAAAACAAGTGAAATGTGCAACTGGACCTAAAAAGGCAAGCAAGGCTTCAAACTTCTATATGTAATGACTAATGTAAGCTGAAATGTAAAATATGTAATTACTTTTCTTGTTTAAATATAAATACCATAACCAGAAAACAAAAGAGTCTTAAGCTAGGGGAAAACGGAAAGCAAGTTAGAAGTATTCAAGAAATTCTACAATTACAACTTAGTGTTTCATCTGAGAACTTTGCTTGGTTTACCAAAAACATAAATGAAGATCACCAAGAAATGTGAAGTCGTAGTTGCAATGAGTAGCCCATGTACCCTTGAAGCTAACTACATCTACATGAACATGACTAAAAAATTATATCAACGATTAATATTAATATGACAGTAAATTTGTCCATCAAACATTTTTAGGCATCAAGGGCAAATGCCACTAGATATGCTTACAGCAAATTAAATGGCTCATATACTTGTTCATAAGAAATAAAGAGAGAATTTTGAAAGCAGTTAGGGGAGGTAAGATGACATATTTCACCAGTTATGACCAATAATTTTTGGCTTCTTCCCCTAATGTTTCTGCTAATATAATCAATACCACAGTCAAACCTTGAAAAGCTATAATCATTGGAAAGGATAACAAAACAAAATCCTCAAACAGCAGAACATATACAATCCATAAATTGGCTAAAAAGGTCATAATAATAGTACGAACTCACTACCACAATTATGAATTGGAATAACAGTTAATCTTGGATTTAGGTATAGTGTAATTAATTACCTTCTCTATATTTTCTTCACTGAGCTCAAGCCCAGTTTCTTCGTCAGCTATTGGCTCTACGGCAACAATTTCAGGAATTTTTTCCATTAAGCGGCGCTCAATACCCAACTTCATAGTCGTAACAGAAGCTGGGCAGGAGCCACATGCTCCTTGCAGCTTCAACCGCACAACATTACCATCAATCTCATGTAATGCCACATTACCCCCATCGGCAATCAGATATGGGCGAACTTCGTCCAACACTCTGTCAACATTCTCTGCAGTTAATGGCAATTCAAGAGCTGAATCTGGTGCAGCAACAGCTTGTACAACTGCACAATATTAAAATGTGTTACGAATTTGACGCATAAAGTCTATATAAGAAAAAAAAAACCACAAATAGCCTCCTCTGTGCATATAAATTAAAAATTCTTTCCCACACAAATCCACTAGAAACATCATCAACAATAACAACAGCCCCTTGAAAATTTTCCTGAAACCCGGGGTATGGAGAGATCCAATAGTACGCAACTTTACCCATAACTAGTAAAGAGGTTGTTTCCGATAATTAGCAACATCAAAAAGTGGAAAGCAAATTCATCTACAAATCGGAAATACTTCCAAATCTGAAAGTAACACAATGAGTTCATTTGGCATCAACCCCAATTTTGTCAGGCTCAGTTAAATGGATCTTTGTTACCATTTTTCACTATTCTGAGCCAGTTTATTATCAGAAAAAACGTTGATGACAATTTTTTAAAAAAAATCATATTGCATGATCAAGCGTGTAAATGCGTAGACGAATTGATAAATACTTGAGGGCATTCAGCTCATGACCTAACAAATCAATAATTACGGTCGAATTCAAGAACCCAACGAAGCAACCTGTAAGCGAAAGAAAAAAAGAAAAAAAACTTTATGTAATTACATACGAGAAATATGTTCAAGAAACTGACCTAGGCTCTGAATCCGCGCGGAACGAAGTGGGCTGTGCCGCACCTGACTGAAGGCAAGCTGGGTACCGAAGAAGCTTGAACTCTGTGGGATTACAGACCCATTCATCGAATTAATCATAGCAAAGACGACTAAAAACAAACATTTAACCTTCAAACATAGAGAGACGGGACGGGAGAAGGAGAAACCTTGGTGGCGGGACGACAATTGGAGGGCTCAAGGGTTTGCTGAGGCCTAGAGTAGTAAGAAGTTGGATTCAATACCACAGCTCTCATGTCGATTGATGCCAATAATCAAATTTAATTTCTTTGATAGAGAAACAGAGAGAGAGAGATTAGCAGTATATGAGCTGAAGTTATTGATTTGATTTTGATCTCTGTATGCGATGATGAATCAAAATATAGATTTTGGACTGTTCTGGGCAGCCAGGAAACGCCCCTTCCAATTTCGTGGGGGATCAGTAGCCGACTCTCTTTGAAAATTTTGTAAGATTTTTGTTTTTTAATAAATCGAATACCTTATTTTACTAATTTAGTTATACTATAAACTTCTATCAAATTTATTATATTATTTAGAGATGTCAATGGATCTGACCGAGCCGAAATTATGACAGAAACTTCTATCAATTTTATCATATTATTTAGGGATGTCAATAAATCAAGTTGAATCAGCGCTGAATGACCCACGATCAACCCGTGACCCGATTTGCTCATAATCTTACTAGCTCGTGATTTGGCCTATCCTTTTTTCAATAAAAAATTTATAAAATAATGTCGTTTTTGTCATTCTGGTCAAGCCACAGACTTGATTCGACTAACATTAGGATGGGACAAATTTGACATTCCTAATATTATTTCCCTCTAAATTTACAGTTGTTTTAAAATTTGATTTTTATTTTTTATTTTATTTATTTCAATAATATTATTTTGCAAAACTTAGACTTAATAAATTTTGAACCGCATTCTAAGTGTTTGATTAGGCTTAATTTAGTACCATTTTTTGTTAAACTTTGTACAAAATGTAGAGTAACCAAATGTCTTAATCTAACTAGATTCAACTAATAAAATATCATAATAATCTGAGTTGGTCTTAAATTATGGTTAATTTTTAATTTTATTTAAATAATATGATCTTGTTTAGATTTTAATTAATTAAATTATTTTAAACGAGATCAAATCGTGAAATTTGTAAGTCAATTCCAAATTCGTGAATTTGGTTTAAATATAACTCAAAATTTGATTAAAACAATAATATCATATCTAAAACCTCTTTTTTTAGCATGAATTGAATATGGATGGCAATTCAAGGATTTCTTGGCCAACCAGGTCATAGGTCGGACTTAATTAAAAGCGACAAAATACTATTATTTTTTAATTTTTATTTTAAAAAATAATAAATTAGGCCGAGCTAGCCCACCCCTACCTTGACCTTTTGGACTAAGGTTCGAGCCACGAGTTGAACCTTTGACCTATTTGGTAATTTCGGACTAAAGTAATTTCATGTGGAGATGGAGCTTTGTACTATGTATTATGTAAATAGGTTAAGTAAAAGAAAAGTAGGATAGCCCCATTTGTTCTCTCGATCATGGTTAAAAATTGCTAATGTCTCCTCCTAAGCCCAACCTTGGGGTGGACAAGTTGAGCTGGGGTGCCTCTAACACAGGCCACTTCACCGTTGCTTCCACGTATTCGTTGAATATGAACCACGACGACGAACCTCCCAATGGATTGTGGAGGGCCATTTGGAGGTGGCAAGGCCCGCAATGAGTTTGATGCTTTCTCTGGCTCCTCGCCATGATCGACTCCACACTAACCAACAGCATGTTCGTAAGCATTTATCAACGGACAGAGAGTGTTATCACTGCCGCTCAAAACAATCTGCTCTTCATGTTATGTGTGACTGCAGTAAAGCTCGCCAGTGGTGGCATCTTTTTACCCCGCAGCTTGGATCCACTGACTTCTTCTCTCCACCACATCGGGAGTGGATACTAGCAAATCTACACCAGCACCACAAAGTTCTTGGACATGCTTGGTCTATCCTATTCGGCATCACCTGCTGGTTCCTTTGGTCGTGGCGTAACATGACCCTTTTTGATGATCAATTTACTTGGCTATTCTCACCTGATTTACTTATCTTGTCCTTTGCAAATAAGGTCCACCTAGCCGATGTATGGAATAGTTGCACTGCCACCGGTCATCGCCCTCACCACGAACCAATCATTGGATGGAGACCACCTCCCATAGGGTGGATCAAACTCAACACAGACGACGCATGCAACCGTTCCCAATTGTTGGCCACAGCCAGTGGACTCCTACGAGGCAGTACAGGACAGTGGATTGGCGGTTTCACTCAGAATTTAGGCTGGTGTTCAACGGTAGATGCAGAACTCTGGGAAGATTTTACCGAACTTACCCTCGCGTGGGATGTGGGGTACCGCAGGGTTAAACTTGAGGTGAATTCCATCTCGGTGATCAACATGATTTCCTCCTCAATCGGTCTATCTCTCTCAACCCTATCGTTTGGGAGATTCACAAACTACTGACTCATAATTGAACTGTTACTCGTCAACACATCTAACGAGAGAATAACAGATGTGCTAACTGGTTAGCTCACTACGCCGTACAGTTTGACATAGGAGTTACATATTTTGTTGATACACCTTTTAGGTGTCATCTTATCCCTCTAGAGGATATGTCAAGGATTTGTTTCCCTCGGGTCGGATTGTAATTTTAGCTTGTATTTTCCTTTATTTAAAAAAATTTGCTAATTTGAAGAATATCGAAATTGAACCCTATGTTTATAGTTATTAAAAATTTAAATAATATAATAATTGCAACTCATTACTTTAGAACGTCCGCCCAAAAAAAAAAGTCATGATTAAAAATTAAATTAATTTGAATTTTAAAAATTTTAAATCTAGTAAAAATTTTTAAATAATTTTATTATTAAAAATAGTGTTATAAATACCATATTTGAATGTCAACAGTGATCCCTCGTGAAAAAATAAGGCAATATAATAGCAGGTCAAGAGTGTAAAATAAGGCAATATAATAGCAGATCAAGAGTGAACTTTAGCCAGTTACTCTTCTTGCCCTTGCGTAGGGTCGAGTCTGCTTGATGCCAAATTAATTTTGGTACAATATCAGTCAATGTCAATTTTTATACAATTTTTTCTATACTTCAATCATATCTTAAGAAATTATAATGATATAAAATTAAGATAACAAATACTTCTTTATTTTTATTAATATTATTTTTAATTATTTCTTATAAAATTTTAGATATTATCTTAACATATTTTAAAAGTTATTATAATATATTTCATATTTCATATATCTATATATATATATATATATTTAAAATATACATTATCAATATAAAATATATAAAATTTTAAATTTTAAATATGATTATATTAAATTATTGTATTTAATTATGTAATCTACGATCACAAAAACCTAATGGTATAAAATTTTTATTTAATACATTATTATTTATTAAATAAATTGTAGACAATTTTATCATATTCTTTCTCATTTATAAGTAATTATTATTTTTATAGGAAAATTTTAAAATTTTTTAATTTAGTCTAAAATGTTTTTAGATTTATATTTTGACCAAAATCAGTTATGAGATTTTCTTATTCGTACAAATTTTTTGCCATATCGACCGATAGGAAACAACATTTTAAACAATGATTAAAAAACTACCAATTTATTAATTAATTTTATAATCTCTTTAAAATCGAGTAATAATAATCTCAATAGCATTCCATTTAATGTTTAAAATATTGGAGAAAAGAGCTCTAACTCAAAAGCTAAATTACCTCAAAAGTCTTCCCTACTATAATCCCCTCTGGTATCCTTCAACCACAAACGTAGAAAAAGGATGACAAATTCCGAGGGGCAAGGTGGGCATCAGCCCTTTTACACAGTCCTCCACCTATTTTAATAAAGATCAAAAATTTTATAACAAAAATGGCAGACATACCATACGTCTTTTGTATTTTTTGCTAAGCTTCAATGGTCAACCGTCTCCTGAAGTATCTAAATTAAGAATTCACATGCCAAAAAAGAAAAAGAAAAAGAAAAGGTGAGAATGATATATATTTATGTTGGCTTTCCACCTTGTAGACCACAGAGAGAAGATACATTCCACCTCTTGAACCCTGTTGATTCTTCTCCACAACTGCCATTCCCAACGCACTCTTCTCCAGAAATATTATCTTAAATGCTCGGAGAAGCACTCTTTAGGCACATTTTCCATTGTATAAGGTTCTAATCACACTTAATATTCCTGTAGATCCTCCTTACAAACAGATTAGAGCCCAGGTAGCCAACAGCTCCTGCACATTCAAACAACATGGTTTATACGGATGGTCAAAATTATAAGAAGAACCTCGTTATGGCCTTTAGATATACCCATTAATTGAGCAGTATACTCACATATCATGCAAAATCAAGACATACATTTGTAAGTGAAAATACCTTCATAAATACTCATAAAGCAAGAAAAATTGGGTTTCTCGAAACGATTAAAGGGAAAAAGTAAACTCACCACAAAGAATTCCTAATCCAAGACAAAACATCAGAGTATATCCAAAGTAGAAGCTGGTTTGGAAGAAGCCTGACATCTTTGTCTTCACGTAGTAGTAATATATTGAATAGAAGTAGACATAAACGGCCGTTGAGGCTGCAGAGAAGAATGATGTCCACTGCCAGTGATAGTTCTCAGCATTGAGTAAGAAATATGTTCCCACAATGGTAACACATACGGTTACAATTATAAGAATCAAGAAAACCAGCAGCATAAAGCCATACACGTAGTAGACCTATCAGGCAACAAAAAAAGCAAGGTCAGTACATCAATTTTACACTTTTTATCAATCTAAGCCAGAAAAAGTGCTCTTCAGAACCTAATCTTCTGTAGTCTGTGATATTATTGTAACATGGAAACATGTTCCTCAAAATGAATTTCCAGTATAACTAGCCAGATGCAGAAAAAGCTTCGGGCGTGTATCTTATATTAAATCTTTAAGCCCTTGCATAAAAGATGGTATCTACAGTCAGTGCAAATGTTGTGAACATCCTTTTCCCAATAAAATGAAAAAAACTGGAAAGTTCACCTTGTAATTCCAGAAGGATGTGAAGACGAAGTACATCTCAATGAAAATACTGCCAAATGGTAGTAGTCCTCCCATCATAGAGACTACAGATGGTGTGAGGTACCATTTCTTCTCTGGGATTGGGCGAGGAATTGTTTTCACACGGCATGGATTGTTTGGAGCACCACTCCAATTTCTTCCAACCACCGTACCAAGAAGTGCCAAAGGGAAAGAAATAAAAGCCCAAATTACGAAAACCACCACCATGGTGCCAAAGGGAATGGCAGCGAGGGATCCGTAAAATATAGCAATAGTGTTCAAGATGAATCCAATCCCAAAGCACATAAAGGGGAACAGAGAAGCTGTGAGGATCATTGACTTTATCCAACCTTTCCCTGGAAACAAAGAATATAGTCCAATAGGATAAGAATAATTATACACAAGAAAGATCAACCAGACAATGAATAAAGAAGCATACCCCCATTGCGCGAATACATTCCAGCGCTTACATAACCAGAAACAAATGATGTGAGTGCATAACAAACGATAAAAGTTGTAACAATTGCTCCTCTCCTGGATCACGTAAGTGACATTGAACATTTCAAAAACGAACACCAATATCAGTGCCAAATTTATCCAAAGGGGAAAGCAAGATCAAATATAAAAACCACACAATTAACCAACCACCAGTGATAAATGATTATGCAAACAATGAATACATGGTTATTCGAAAGCACATATGTTGGCATGCCACAGAGAGAGAGAGAGGGAGTTCTATATGAACTTACCCAACATACAACGTTCCAACAATGGCCAATAAGATGACAAGAAGAACAAGCAATGCCAGCTGTGCACCTGTCCCAACAACAGCTGACAAAATAACTAAACCGCTGGGAGGGCGAAAAACATCACCGTGAACAAGTTTCCAACCAGATTCCTCACTAACATCTCTTTCCTGAAACAGCAATGGCCAACACAATCAGATACAGTTAGAAGTCCTTTTTAAGGAACCAGGAATTAAAGAAGGAAGAAGGATATAAATATCAACTAAGATCCTGTACAGATTGCTCTAGAACTAAGAATATATAAAAAAATCAAGTTATAAACCATAATATAAATGCCACAAATTTATGAGATTCATAACTCAAGAAAGGTGTTACCAGAGATTCTAGATCATCATCCTCTCGAGCATACTTTGCATAGTCATTTCTAAGAGTTCTCATCAATATCATGGACACCAAGCCAGTGAGAAAGATAACCATCATGAATGAATTGAAAATTGAGAACCAGTGTATCTGCATGTTGAGAGATGCATTACAACTAAATTTGAAAGCAGAAGGAACTTAATGGTAATGAAACAACGAAGAAAAGATGGTTCTACAGATCTAGAAAAGTGAAATAAAGCAGACTACAATCAGAAGGAATTCAACCAGCCATAAATTTTACCTGGTGCTCAAAAAAGGGGTAATCCAGATAGACATCAAAGCGTCGGGCAAAAGTGATATTTGTGGGAATCCACTTCACAGAATAAGTCATGTCCACTACTCTAGCAGGTTCTAAGGGCTTTGGACTCTCCTGGGTAAGATTGACATGAATAATCTGCAAGAAAAGAGATTTGTTATATTGTCAATGAAGGTAGACACCATTCAATATAACAAGTGACACTCAGTGAACCACAAACCTGATCCTTATTATATCTAACAGTTATACTCTTATGTGTGTAGATCACATGCTTGCCGCTATCACTGTTCTTATCAGGATGCAACTCACCAACAAAACCTAAAATATCATTGATAAAAAATGTTTAAGAATGAACCTAAACTTGCATATGTTAAGACAGAATGGCAAAAACATACCCCACAATGGCAGGTCATCTGAATTTGTATCCAGGAAGCAACAAATGAAGCATGAAATGAAAACCAAAGGAAAAAATGTGTCAGCATCTCAACAAAGAACAAGGCAAGATTAGTGCAGTTCAAAATATTTTGGGGGTTGGGAGTTGGTGGTGTGGGTTATTGGGTAGAGAACCATTAAAGGAAAAGCAAATGTAACATAAAAATCATATCCTAATTGCGATAACACTAACATTACAATCAAAGGATGTTAACAGCTTAAGTACACTAAGTAACTTCCATGTAACAGTAAAACAAAGATCTGCAATTTGATTGAATAGCATAATTTCATAGGATCAACGTACTAGTAAATTAATACACGATGCCACATCTGTTAGCAACATATAAGTAGTTTGAGAGAGTTTATGAAATGCATCTGAGGAACTCTATACTGAAAGATCTAAAAGCATTTCCATTATTCTCAACCTCATCATCTACAGAATAGCTATCATTAATGGTTCATATTTAAACAATGATGCAGCTAATGTAGTAATGATGCAGCTAAACAATGACTACATTAGCTGCATCATTGTTTACTTCCAAGGGGATGATCTGTAGCGTACCAAGATTCAATCTAAAACCTGGACTTCCAATTCCATCACCTCATTTACTAAAAAAATCCAATAACAGAATACTATTTGTCCACATTACCCTTTGGAAAACAATTGAAAATTCAAAACATGACATACCCATGAAGAATTCAAACCAATAGTTGTTCTCAATTGCATCCTTAAAATGTTTGACCTTGGCTTCATCAAGTTCAAGCTGACAAATGACAGCTCTCTCCACATTCTCTGGAGAAAAATGACAAATCATTAAAGAAGTAAAGAGAAAATTCCAGAAGACCAGATGAGTAACAGCTGTCTGAAAATTCAACGAAGCTAAAAATAGGACAAAAGTACATACTCTGGAAGTTTACAAGAATCTGACTGTCAATAAGCTCATTTCCACCAAGGACCTCACCAAGACCACCCCACTTGTGTGCAGCATTGCCATTTGGGTGGCAAAACGGAAGGCTGTAGTAGTTGTATGTTTCTTGTGGATTGTTGTAAGGACCAACCTTGTTAACCCATAGGGTGACTTTGTCATCTGGATGATACTGGAAAAGAATGCAATAAAATAGAGTATTAATAAGCAAAAGTACAACTAACTTTTAACAAAATAACAACAATATTCACTTTGTTAAAACATGAACCTTTCTCAACTTTACTGGAAGAAGAAAGATTGTAAAGAAAACTGCTATACAGTAAGGGTGAACTTTAATTGATAGGAAGAGCACCAACTGCCGCTGAATACATCAAATAGAATTTCCAGCCTAATTCTTTTATCAGGTTTTAAAGGAATGATTCAATTTGAAATGCTTTTCTTATAGCTCAAGATTGCTTTAGATTTCATCTGAATTAAACAATCCAACAGAGGTACAAGACTCTGTCAGGCAACTACCACAGAACTGCCATAAAGCACGTGCAGTCCACTTAACATGAGTTTGCAGCATCACATAATTTACAAGCCAGTTTGACTGTCATTAACAACTTCTAAAAGAACTATACAATGTGCCTAAGATCAAAAGATGTTAGTCAAAGGAGGAACTGAATACTCTGAAACACAGTCTAGTTGCACTACACAAATGTTTGACCATCTTGTAAACAATGCAGCAAAGAAAATCAAATGAGAAAAAAGGGCTTTTCTGATCCACTAAAACGCACAACACCTTTCACTACCTTTAGGCTGGTCTAAATGCAAGAACTAGGAGTCAATGGATGATTCAATACTTTTTGTTTCCTTATAGCAATCCGTGAACTGATTTTCATTGACACAAATACTTAAGTCCCGTACTCAAATGCATGAAGTTGCCACTTACTAAACTAATTTCTCACAAAGACACACACAAATGGTACTAATGCAGTTGACTTTCGTGCCATTGGAACAATGCTCGTGATTTCTATACGTGAATACACTAAAACCAAATGATTTTGAAAAGTTATAGAGCAGTTGTTCTCTGACAGGAAAATGAGAGATAAATGACAAACAAAAGCTTATACATCTGACATCTATTCGCTGATAATCAGATCTAGCTCTGGGAGATAAAGAGCATAAACCTACTACATCCTCCCACAAAGGTAACTCTAATTCTTTCCAAGCGCAAATTATGTTACATTTCATGGTCCATGTGAACAGAAAATAATAGGCGCACAAACTTGATGCCAGAGAAGTAATTTGCATGAATTAATAACAGAAATTAAAGCCCTAACTTTGAAAACAACATGTACACTGTTAAGAACGAAGAGAAGGGGGAAAAAAAAGAGGCAAAGCTCCACCAGAGATCTAAACCTAATCCCCACTACTCAATCAAAAATCAGACATAAACTGAGAAACGACGTAATTATCAATTCCAACAATGCAATAACTGAGAAGATACACAGATCTGAATGAAATGAAAGTAAGAAAGAGATCTAGGAGTAACCAAGA
>JANKOE010000205.1:2578221-2591674 GCA_026284465.1 Erythroxylum citrifolium
TTTTGGGTTCTGAATTGTTCAAGAATATGTTATGTTCAATTGTTGCTGCTTGTTTTCCAATTATTTACAGCAAATATGTCATAGAGATTTGAAGCTGGAAAATACACTGTTGGATGGTAGCCCAGCACCACGCCTAAAGATCTGTGATTTTGGATATTCAAAGGTATAACTGAGAAAAAATCAGTATTTGTACTGTCATTTTATCTTGATTTCTGCCATTATTTCTTGGATTTTTTTCCAATCATATTTGTTTTCTTTGTGCAGTCATCTTTGCTCCATTCAAGACCCAAATCCACTGTTGGAACTCCAGCATATATTGCTCCAGAGGTTCTTTCTCGGAGAGAATACGATGGCAAGGTAACTTAAATTCTTTTGTTGTTCAACATTTACCCATTTGAAATTTGCTCCTTTTGGATACTATCTAATTATTATGTGGCACGTGCTAACAGTTAACATATCTTTAAATTTTGCTCCTTTATAGAGGACTTTTGATAAGCAAATTATTTTGATGCTATGAGATGAATATAAAAGATAAGTCATAATTTTTATGATAAGTCACGAGAAAGTACACTTAGCTGGTGATTGAATGTTTCTTCCATATACTTCGTTCAATCCCTTTTGTTTTCTCAGTTGGCAGATGTATGGTCTTGTGGAGTGACTCTGTATGTTATGCTTGTTGGGGCATACCCATTCGAAGACCAAGATGACCCAAAGAATTTCAGGAAAACAATTAATGTATGAGAAATTTTTGTTGATCACTTGTGTTTGTAGATGTTTTTTAACAAATGTGTCTGATATGATTCTATTATTCCATAGAGAATAATGGGTGTTCAATACAAGATCCCTGATTATGTGCACATATCTCAAGACTGTAAACATCTGCTGTCTCGCATATTTGTGGCCAACCCATCCAAGGTATGTGTGGCAGGCTTCTTCTACGGACAATAGGGAGTTATTATGTACTTGTGGACACAAAGAAGATTAATCTGTCGCTAGTTGAATTTGATAGTTGCTCTGAGCATTTGTTAGTTTTATTTGGTTATATTGTCAGCAAAATGGTTTTTTCATATAATTTTCTGTCTTGCATAGTCATTCTGCTACCGTAACTTAATCCCTGTATGTCTTTCTCAATACCAAGGATTTTTTGTTTTGGTTTCAGTTATCTCTTTACACGCATGTGTATGTTTGTTTACACCTCTGTAAAAAACAGATAGATACCATGTGTACTTTCACTGTCTAATCATTGTTCGAGCACAGGCTAAAGCATTAGCAAAGCCCAAAATTCTATCTGATGTGGCATAATATTGCATTTAAGGGAAACTTTATAATTTAGCCACCTGGTTTTACAGAGGATCGCAATCAAGGAAATCAAAAGTCATCCATGGTTTTTGAAGAACTTGCCTAGGGAACTGACAGAGGTAGCTCAAGCAGCATACTACAGGAAAGAAAATCCTACCTTTTCCCTTCAAAGCGTTGAAGAAATCATGAAAATTGTGGAAGAGGCCAAAGTTCCTCCCCCAGTATCCAGATCTATTGGAGGGTTTGGTTGGGGAGGAGAAGATGATGATGGAAAGGAAGAAGATGAAGCTGAGGCCGGGGAAGAAGATGAAGAGGATGATTATGAGAAAAGAGTCAAGGAGGCACAGGCAAGTGGGGAGTTTCACATCAATTAAGTGTTAATCTGGCTCTCCGCGCAGATTATTATAAGATTAATTTTCCCGTATCTATGGTGTGGTTTCTTTAACATGTATAAAACGTTGTAGTTGTTGTGTTGTGGTTATTAAATAATGGCTTGTATATTGTAGTATAATGCGAAGAAAAGTTGTGAAATATACTCTTGGAGAATTGCCATTGGGATCCTATAATCATGATAATGAAAAAAAGGTCTCTCAGTTTTGATCTGAAATCTTTTTTGTTTCTAAGAATCAAGACTAGTGCCATGACCTCTGTCTGGTTCTTGCAAGTTCTTAATGCTTATCAGACTTTTTTGATCTGAAATGCTTTTTGTTTCTAAGAATCAAGACTAGTGCCATGACCTTTGTCTGGTTCTTCCAAGTTCTTAATGCTTATCAGTCTTTTCCATCATCTGCTAATTTTTGTTCTGTAATTTTTGTTCTGTTTTTTTCTCAAGACATTGGAAACACGAGATAATAAATAAAGATTCAATCTTTTTACAAAGATAAGTTAGTCAAGTAAAAATAGGAAAAAGTATAATATTACAGTTAATTCTAACCATAATAAATCAAATTTTATTATATAGCAACAAGTCTGCAGTACTTAGATTTGACTAAAACAACATTTACAAATTATTCCACCACTACAAAGAATTGTGCATATTACAACCCAATATTAATCTCCACTTACAAATCTGTACTGCTGTTGAATACTTACATTAACAAACACCTGAATATATGTACAAGAACACATTACTTCTCCCTATCATTCATATCCACACACAAATCCATCTATACGTCATCAGTGAGGGTTATGTACCATTGCCCATGAACCTGAACAGACAGTCTGGCAACCATTATCAACACTTCAGCAGCTTCTACTACCCTTTTGGTCAGTACGGCGGCACCCGCCTGTCTAAGAGCTGTTTCTGTCAACTTTCTTCCCCGTTCGCCACTGCCCCCTAGCACAACTCCTCTGGCAGCCAAATAGACGGCACGGGATACCTTTTCAAAAACAGGGTCCCCGGCCTGTAAACTCTTGGCTAACATCCTAGCCATGAATAACTTCCTTGATTGAAGCTTCTGGGCTTCTGCTACCTTGTCAACATTCAGTAAGAACTCACTGATAACATCTACAATTTCCTCAATGCCTGCACTGTTGTTGAAGTCTAAAACTTCAAATAATTGCTTGGCACACTTCGAAGCGATGGTTTCTACTTCTGCATCGTTGGTTACTGCTCGCTCCATAAGAAGAGTTTGGCGGCAAACAAGGATGCTGCGTGTTACAAAATTTTATTGATTACCATGTGAATGGAACATGATTCATCTGCTAAAGAGCTGCTACATCTATAGCAGGGAGACTTACCTAGTGCAAATCACAATGACTTTTTGAATCTCAGCCTGGACAGCCCTCAATCGATGATGGTTAAGCAACAAAGTTTCAGGTAGATCTTCCTCCGATAAACCAAACACCGCAACAACTAATTTCAGCAATCCAAGCCTGACCAACAAATCAATCTTCTCACCTTTGCTTTCGGGCTCTGGAAGATGATTCCCTGATCAAGATCATAAAACAAATTCAGTCTACTATTAAGCATCTGACAAAAAGGTAACAAAAGGATTAGAAATTTTTGGGAAGTTGCACTAGTAAATTTTTTCAACAAGTTACTACATTTCTAATCCTTCATTGTCCAAAACTCATGGAATACAGTTAAAGCCCAAAACCCAAGTTCATACCTGTGGCGGTATTTGAAGCAGCAAAAGTAGTACTCCCATTTCCATAAATTTTGGTAGAAAAGCCTCCACCAGTTCTAAGTGTGGTGGAAGGAAGAGACACCTCGGATGAAGTTCCATGGCTCATCAAAAGGCCAAGAGAATTAATGTGTTCATCCCACTCCTGATCTTTAAATTTCCTCGTGGATGAAAGCCATTTCCTCGTCAGGGGTAAAGAGGAGCACGCCTCTGAGTGATGTCCATATCTATCGGTGAAAGCTCTTCTAAGGTAATCCAAACCAGCGGGTCCTTTCAACAAAGGCCCCATCATTCTTATCCTTGCTTTGCTTATCTCTTGCTTAAGGGCCTGACATCGAAAATTATTCAGCATATACTTAGAAAGGCAAAACTATAGCAGGAAAAGCATTAGAGAAATGTTTGTAAGGAAAGCAAGAGAAAAGTGAACATTAGCACCACCTGAATCTGCTCCAACACAAATCGCAGACCCTTGAGCATTGCAGTGGCATGTGAATGCTTGACCCTATCTCTGGTTTGGCAAGTCTCAGTTAACTCTTTCAGTAATTTCTGGTGCTTCGCTTTGAGTTCATCCTCATGTACAGGAGAAGAAAGCTTTTGCAGAGTACCTAAAGCAAATTCCAGAAGCTTTGCAAGGTACTCAATATCCAAGTTACCAGACTCTAGCGCCTATGGAAAAGAACAAAAAAGAAAGTCAGCAGCATTATAAAGACATCAATCAACTCATTCTCCAGTACCAAGTACTGCAATGCTATTACCTGACTAAGGATGTCCAGATCAATAGCTTCAACAATCCCTTTTTTCCAGCTTTCTGGAGCCATCTCACAGATTCCATCCCTCACCTCTCTCATAAGTTGAATGACTCGATCATAATTGGGATCATCTTGTTTGAGAGATTCCATGATGCCATCCCAAAATGCTTCCTCCATTGTCTTTCTTATCTTTATCTGCATGCAACAAAGTAGACAATAGGATTCAGATTCCAAAGAAGATTTCTAATCCTTGAAAACCTCCTTCAGAGCACAATTCAGTGACAAAATCTCAAGTATGAGTCATGAGGATAGGGAGAATTGAAAATAATTGAAATTTCTCAGTGTAATACAAATGACCAGAATACAGAAAAACTTGTACTGACCTTGAAGCTGTTTTGATCTTCCTCATTTATAGATCTATCAACAAAACCATTGCATTCATGGACAAACTCATTTACTATATATTCATTCTCTGTTATTGATTTTTGAAGAGAACCCGACAGGAGAGTTGAATCGCTTCTGCAACTTGAAGAGGAAGATGCATCATCTTCCCTGAACAAGGACCGTGCTACACGACTAGACCTTTCAACACCCTCAAATGAGCCACTTCTCTCACCAGAGCTAGCAACAACAGTTGGGCTGGTTGAGGAGTTAGATGTGCTTGTAAGTAAAAGATGTGCAATTGGTGAACCAACTGGATTCCCACTTTCCTTCGCCTGGAAGTATTTGGATCGTGTTTCAGATAGAGCACATTCCATTCGATCGATCCCCGCATCACCACTAAGATGTTGAACTTTTTCTCTCAAGAGTTTTTGATCATCAGATACCTGCATATAAATAAAGTACAAAATAAACATCAAACTAGAGAGGTCCCCACTCATCCTATTTAAACTAAACGAATGAAAATATGGAAATGAAGGAAAAGAAATGGCAGACAGCAGGACACATTGCTGAAGTTGAACAATAAATCCATACAAAGTTTCAAAAAATTTCTGTCAAGCTTAGTAATGAACTAATAGGGAAGGCTGGACCTGTTTCTGAATAGCCTTCATATCATGAGTAAGAGTATCATGGTCTCCTCCGGGACTCATTTTGCACTTCTGGATCATAGAAAGCTCAAGCTGACAAGCAGCTCTAACCAAGTCATCCTCCAATGATCGAGCATCTTTAACCTTCCACACCACAAAGCAATTCAAATAAGAGCACCACGCTTTATCAAATGCTGCAAGCTGAGACCTGAAGGTACAGCGCTTCACCAATGTGGGGTCAGATTCCTCATCAGAACTCTGCACTGGTCCATCTAAGATAATCTTAACCAACAATTCAAATTCTCTAATAAAGCCTGCTGCTGACTTGGCCAGTGCAATCTCACGCTCCCCTTGGCCACTGAAAACTGCATCTGGATGACCCAATATCATATAGGCACAAAGAACAACTCTGACGGGATACCTTGATAACTTAGCTTGACTCCTAGATGCCTCCCTACTAGGGACAGCCCTTTTTACCTCTCTATTCCTCATAGAAGCTCTTGCAGTGACTCTCTTCTTTGGGGTAACAACTCTTTTAAGAAGGTGATCAATGTTATTCAAGGCAGGTGAATTGTTGCCACTAGCAATAGCCTTGGAAACTATAAGCCGGCTCTCCAGTCGATCCATCAGTGCTTTTGTAATCTGAAGGGTAGAAGTTGATTCAATCAAGCATGCAAGCTGTTCGAAGGGCAATGATTTGATACAGTTCTCATTAATTTTCAACAAGTCGTAGTCTTTTGTTACGTCTAAGGTGGTTCGCCTTGACTTATGGAACTGCCTCCAGCACCTAGAAGAACAAAAATCAGTAGCCCAAATGTATGAATTTCACATGCAACATTAATTTACTGCTCAAGTCCACCAAAGTTTCTAAAAGGTATTGCACTGTGCATCCACAAAAGTAAAAGCAAAATTTTATCCCTAAGAAAACCACATAGGTTTTGCCAAGCTCATGCTTTTACTGTGATGGAAAACTTACTTCAACGGAAATATGCCAAAAATATTTTACAACAAAAAGTGGACTAAACCTATACTTCCGCAAGTAACTGCCTATAAAAAAGGGCGTCAATCAAACTTCCTGAATATACCTGGCCAATTTCCTGGAAAGTATATCAGCCTGCTTGGTCATTCGGTTCCAGTTTACATGAACAGAATTGTGTTGTCTTCCTCTCTGCCTTAGATATTCTGCTCTTTTTCTCTTAGCCTAATGATCACAGAACAAATGCAGAATAGGGTCAGGTAGAGATATAAAAGGCTAACAATTTAGAATCAGAAATCAAGCTAAACGAATTATCAATTAAAATATGCAATCATACCCTTTGCAGTCGATTTTCCAACTGGTCCCTCATTCTGTTTCTTTCTACTTCACGTTGATGAGAGACTGTTTTAGCCACCCGCTGAACTTGCAACATCCTTGCACATGCTCTGTTCTTCTCTGCTTCAAGCAACCCCAATCTCTTCTTCTCAGCAGCTACCCGTTTTTGGTGGATTGATGCACATACTCGTTCCTTATACTTGCTCTCCTTAGCCATTCTTCTTGATATGGATTGTAATCTCCTTTCCCTTAATATGGCTCTTCTTTGTTTATGGGCCTTTAGCATAAGCATTCTATTAGCCTCTGCCTGCTGGACTCGTAATTCAACTTTTGTTCCAAGCTTCTCCTTTTCTCTCTGACAGCGCATTTCTACATCATTCTTTGCAGCCTGGCGCAACTCATCCAATCTGGTTAGGCGCATCTGAGCCTTGGCCAGCATGTTCAATCTGTGAGCGCAAGACAGAATTTCATTTAAACTTAAAGCTTTAGGGACAACAAAAATCAGAATAATTTTAAGAAACATTCGGTACAAGTACACTATTAAAATCTAATATCCAAAATTCAACAGATGGAGTAACTTTGCGAGGAAGAAATTTAAACTATCATAACGGAAAAAAGTCAATGAAGATTAACATGTATCCTTCCATTATCATTTGAAGAATTATTAGCCACAGCTATTTTCTCATTCTTCATCTTTAACATTTCCTCAATTCAGTTAAGCAATAACCTTATACCCCATCTTGTTTTCTTTAAAACATGATTTTCGCTCCATTAACAAAGTGATAAAGCTGTTCATGGACAACGTGAACTCAAGTTCTGTACCCGACATAAGAAGGCCAAAAGAAATTAAAATTGTTGTTTCTTCAATCAGCTAGTATTTATTGTAGACAAGGAAAAATACAAATGACTAACAGTTTAAAGCACAACAGAAAAGTGAGACATTTCGAAGGCTGTGGTCCTGACAGTACATGTAGGGCCCATAAAAAAAGGACAAAGGAAAGACATTTGCAAATCATAACCCTTTAAGCCACATCATAATCCATCAGTAAAGAAGGTTTACTGAAGCAAATTAACCACTGTTCACAGAGTATATATCACAGAAATAGCATGCAAAAACAAAATATGTTAAAGGCATCATGTATGCAATATATTTCTTTTTATACATTACTGCAAGCCAACTTTGGGGTAACTCAGAACCACTAAAGAACCCTTTTCATACCTTTTCTGCTCCGCCGCTTGAAGCTTAGCTTCAAGACGTTGGCCAAGGTCTTCCTCCTGAGATGAAGAACGTGAGGGACTCCTAGGCTTTGGTCTTGCCTTGCTTGAAAGTGTTTCATGGAATCGCTGAAAAATCACTAAAGAGTTTCAGTTTAACAAGACCTTAAGGGGGAAGAACAGTAAATGGACATAGAGAATCAGAAATTCTAGTACAAGTAGTACTTTTAAATTTTGAAAGTCTTGGAAGTTAGTTCCTCTATTATACGTTAGAACTCATAAAGAGAGAGAGACCCACGAGAGAAAAATGAGAAAATTTCAAACAGAAACATGTACCTAACACAAAGCCTAAACCTTCAAAAGCACGTTGTTTGGGAATAACCCAAGTTCACGAAAGATCAAAATTCAAAACTAAGAAATGTAAAGATTAAGGAAAAGGGGAAAGAAAGATTCACGAAGCAAGACTCAACCAACCTAAAAGAAGCAGAAAAAATAGAAATTATTGATATATTCAAAGAATTTCAATTTTCGTTCACTAGAAACACTAAGAAAAAAATTCCCAGAAACCAAAAGATTAAAAATTCTTTAGTATTGGAAAAAAAAAAGGGTAAGATATACACTTGATGGTTGCTAAGAACAGTAGTCTAAATAAATCTTCAGAATCTTAACCATCCGTCTACAGAGAAAGATAACACTTTCTCTGTTCACAAAGAACAGCCGTAAAAATTCTTAATTTCCCCTTGTCTAAGAACAACTTACCGTTGCTCGAGAACCCAGTTAGGTACAAACACTTCCCGGAAGAATCAAACAAAACAAAATGAAAAACAAACAAACAAAAGAAAACAAAGAACCAAACTTTTTGTAAGAATATCAAAACCAACCTGTCTACGAATATGAGCATCTCGAAGTTTAGCTTCAATTTCCTCGACAGAAGTTGGAGTCTTGTGAACCTCCTCCTCTAGTAATCTTTTTCGAAGCCTCTTCGGTATTCTTGGCGAAGAACCCGTTTGACTCACAGGAATATCCAGTACTATCCCTCCTCGCATCCTCCCCTCCTGCGTGCCCGGCGACGGTGATGATCCAACTCCGGCGGCCATAAATGCAAGACTCAGAACAACAACTCAAACAACCCTCTAGGCTCTGGTTTTGTGTCTTCAACCCAGAAAAGAAAAAGCTGATTATTTGGAGAAATTCAACGACAGAAACAAGAACCAACCGATACCCAGGAAGGAAGACAGATGGAAAGGCATTTATGTGGGTGCGTAGGGGCGTGTATGTGTCTATATACAATGTGTGTGCGCGTTAAAGAGAGAGGTCGCGTCTAGTGGACTCTCTCTCTCTCTCGGAGTTGTTTGTTGCTTCCTTTTGACAGTCTCCTTAAAAGAACACGCGAGAGAAGAGAGATGTTTCTGGTTTGGGTTTTCGGGTTCGCTTTGGTTCGGTTTGGGTGGAGTATCGTGTGTTATCTTAGGACTTAAATGTAATTAACGGAATGTACCCGATCAGAAGAGAATGGTTTATAATAAAATGAAATGTAATGTGATGAAAAATTATTTGAAAAAAATGGAATGTTTTGTAGTAAAATATTGTTTAGAAGATGAATGTAAGGGAATGGAATGGAATATAAATGACTATTATATCCCTAATATTAAAATAGTTATTGTATAAGGTTTAACGCTATGATTTTAAAATAAAAATCATATACAATTAAAAAGTCACGGTTCAAACTTAAGGGGTGTGGTTGAGTAGCAGAGACTCATCCATCCTTAACCAAAGGTTAGGGGTTCGATCCTTGACTTTAAATATGGAACAGCCTTAAATCCTTGGACCAGCTGTCCCACCCTATGAGGTGCCTACAAACCAGCGAGGGGATTAGTCAATGAATCCGCCGGTGGATACCCTGTTCTAAAACTAAAAAAAAAGTCACATTTCAAGTTACAATGATAAATAATTTTTTATACAATTTTTATTTTAAAATAATAAAATTTGTAATAAAATATTATTATTTTATTATTAATTATGTACAACTTATTATATTTATAAAAATATTATTATTAATTATTTAATATATTTTTTATTCTATTATATGTAATTTATATTTAAAAATAATTTATTTATATTGAAATATACAAAAACAATTTAAAAACTCCCATCAATTACTTACAATTGAAGATATTAGTTATTACAAATTTTATTAAAATATAAAATAAAATAAATTAATTTTTATTAATTAATTATTTTTATTATTTTCAAAATTAAAAAAGTGGGCCAAAATCATATGACTAAAAAAGTCACATATTCGAATTGTAGAAACTATCTCTTTGTAAAAATATAAAAATACGTTACCGTATATTAATAATTTTTCTCAAACTCCTGCAAAGCCAGTATCTCATATATTAAATATGTTGAATTTTTAAAAATTAAAAAAGTGATTTGTAGGGAAAATAAATTAAAAATTAATCATTTTAAAATGTAATTAAGTGCGTATAGTTTTTGCCTAAAAAAAAAAAGTGCGTATAGTTTTGATGATTTAAAAAATAATTAAAAAGTGATAAAAATTAATAAAGATTATTTGGGTTTTATTTTTTATTATTAAACCGGTCCTTGCCGCGTCATCAACGGTCCCCTAATTAAATTTTGCTTTTAAATGGAACGGAAAATAGAATAGAAGGAGAAGTTTGGTTTGGTGTTTGTTTGGAGTTTGGACTCTTAAAGTAGTTGACCCCACTCCCTGGACCTACTGATTTGACTATTTTGCCCCTACTTTACTTCTATCCAAACCTAACACCTCGGCGTGGCCTCCTCTCTTTGACTTGGCTTTTTGGAATATAAATTAGAATAATAAATTAGTATATTAAAAACATGGCGGAAAAAAATTAATAATATTATATCATTAAAGAAGATCAAATAAAATTTAAAAATAAAGTATTATTAAAGAAGTATATCCTTAATAATCAAATAATTTGAAGTTTAATTAAAAAAGAGATTATTAAATAAAAATAATTTATTTATTTTAGTTTATAAAAATCGATTAATTTACAACAATTGAATAATAAATTATTAAATTGGTCAAATTTTAACAATAAGAATTGTTAAAGTTAAAAATCGAATTAAAAAATTAATCAATTCAAAGTTTTAACAGCTAAAAAAATTAATTCATATATTTAGCATATATAAATATATAAAATAATATTGTCGGATGAGAAAAACTTTCTAATTATTTGCATCAACTTATAATTATTTAATAGTTTAATAATCCATATTTAATATACTAATTTTGTAAAATAAGATAATACTTTTCAGACACCAACACTCATTCAAAATATTTCCATATATTATTTTTAAATATATAAATATTTACATGTGACAATTTAATAGATAAACCTCTTATTATCATAATAAAATTATATTATTAAAAAATAAATTAAATCTAGCTTATATATAAAAAAAATATTCTACTAGGTTCTAGCCTATTGTCAATATAAATAATAAGAGATTTGAAGTTCGAGTTTAAAATTAATAAAATAAATCGTGTTAATCTAAAATTTAGATTAGATTCAAATTTTAAAAATTGAGTCAAAGCATTTTTTACGAAATAATATTATTTTTTAAAATTTTCTCCCAATGATGTTTGAAATAATTTAAATAAATTTAAGTCGTCTTAGACTAAATTTTTAATTTTTATTATATTTAATTAAGACAGATTGAGATCGATTCCCATCCACAAATGTGAACATTGATAGAATATATATAATGCACATAAGGCTTGTAGGCTTAATCATGTCAATCTTATCTTATTCAATGGAAAGCAAACGGTGAATGGTGGCGTATAAAGTTGAAAAGAAAACACATGGAATGGAGGAACGCGCACATTTGGACCAGAAGGGATGCCTAATTTTAATAATTGCATCCCTGTCTTTGGGACGGGTGGAATTTAAAACGTTTTGCCGAAAGTGACACGGTTTACCAATCAGTCGTGCAATTTGAGACGACAATGGTTAATACATGACCTTAAATTTAGGTGTTATTGGTCTTGTTTAGATAAATTAGGTCTTGAATAAGTTTGGATTTGAATAATTTAGATTCGAGTTTAATTAATAAAAGACATTATTTTATATATTTAATTTTAAAAAAATTAGCGAAACTGACTCATGAGCTAGCTCACTGGATTTCGAATCTTCTGTACCTTTTTTTCTATGCCCGCATGTTTCAAGTAACATCTAGCCGTACAATAATTAAGAGAGTAACTCAAGGAATGTGGTTGAGTGAAAGGGACTCATCCATCTTTAATCAAAGGTCAGGTTTTCGATCCTTGGCTTTGGGTACAGAGCAGCCTTAAATTCTTGGGTCAGCTGTCCCACTATATGAGATACCTACAAACTAGCAAGAGTATTAATTACTAGGTTCGCCGGTGAATACCCTGATTCAGACTAAAAAAAGTTAAGAAAAAGAAAATTTAAATAGATAGGATATTGCAGGAACGGAAGGTACAAGGGAAAAGGGTTCAAATCCGTTTCATTGCCATCCTAAATCATTTTTGTCCTTTTTTTTCTTATATTGTTTATTTAATTCATTTATAATAATTATTGTTATTCATCTCTATATGTTTAAATGCTTATTAAAAACTTTAAATTTTTATTTATCTATTTAGACTAAAATAAAATAATTAAAAAAATAGAATTTCGCTTATTTCTGAGTGTCTAGATTAAAGCAAAGTTTTTGGAAGCCATTGCCTATATATGCATAATTTATAAATCAAAAATTAAAAAATATATAATTTTACGTGTTGTGTAAAAATTATTAATAATATATTAAAAATTAATAATTTTAGGTAATAGTAATTATTTATTTGTTTGATATATTTTACTTATTTATAATGATTTTGAAACTGAATTAGTTGGTTTCCTTTTTCTCGTTATTTAATTAATTTAAAGGATTGGGCCAAAAGGGTAATTTTACACGATCTAGTACTTTATTATTTAATTGACATTAAAAAATTCGGTAGTAACTTTCGGGGGTTGGCGACAATGATGTGACGCGTCCGTGTGATTACTACACGTCGTATCACCGAAATGTGCCAGGTCATCGGAACCTTTTAACTTTTAATTTTTTAGAATTCTGAGGAAATCGGTCACAAGCGCGAAAGTATAAATAAGGTAGGTACTCGCTCCATCCAACACTCACCTAGAATGGTCTGGGAATGCCACGTCTCGGAAGTCTGGATTAGGTAAAAGGTTGCGTTGGTGACTCATGTTTTAGTTTATGGCGAATGAATTGGTCACGTGTAAGTAAATTGATACTAGAGATCCTAACTTTACTCAAATTGAACTCGTTACACGTAATAATAATAATATTTATATTTATATTTACAACATCTTATTTTTATGTCACAATCAACTCTTTTCAATTATAATAGAATATTTAAACATCTCGGAAACTTATCAAAATATTTTTACGGGAAGGATTTATTAAAAACGTAAGAAAATATCGAAAAGGCACTAAAAATTTTGTAAAATTAACATTACAACGTAAAAAATAGAGAAGGAATATATAGAATTAATCTAATTTAAAATGGATAAATCTTCTAATTATTATCAAATTTTGAAAATTTTAGCTGGGACAAGCATTGCAATTATTGATAATGAGAATGAAGAACAGTGCCACTCACTCTCTTGTTCGAAAATTTATTCGATTTTTGACCTAAACTGAGTTAATTAATTATAA
>JANKOE010000205.1:2597171-2611625 GCA_026284465.1 Erythroxylum citrifolium
TTTTACAAAAATAACTTAAATTCCAAAATATGCAGATTTTGAAGTAATGCCTTTATCCTCGATCACTTGAACTCATGTAAAACCGAGAGCATAATACGGTCAAAAACCTTTCATTTGGAATGAAAAATCTTTCAGAGGCATGACGGGTTTGCCATGGTAAACCTTATCTTTCGCTGCGGTGAATGAACGAGAACTTCTGCTGAGACCCTTCAGGAAAAGTAACCTCATATCTTCACTATGGAGAAGTTCTAGAATTAAGTGAGAATTGCTCTCGGGAAAGTTCGCTGCGGCGAAACCACTGGACTCACAACCCTTTAACCTAAAATTTTTCCACATCACTCTTACCTTACTTTCAATTTATGTTGTCCCAAAATTACTCCCTCTGATGCATCATCATTACTTAACAATTCAATATTATCTCATCATTCGCTCTAATCTCTTTTCATTTAACTCATTTCTTACAACTAATTCTCATTTTTCATAATTCCTATCTTTCTCCCATAACATCTCGCTTATATATATGCAACAACAATTCATAATCAAAATAATCATCTCAAATCAATAACTTCCTAAAGTATACCTAATTTCAATTCAACCTCATCCATACACAATTTCATATTTCAACTTAACATCAAATGTAACAATTTTTACAAATCTTTAATGGCATTTCAAGCAACAATTCATCAATGTCTCAAATCTCCAAATACAAAAGTTACATGAACTAATAATTCTCGAAATGTGACTAAGCCTTGTATTTTACAAAAATAACTTAAATTCCAAAACATGCAGATTTTGAAGTAATGCCCTTATACTCTTGATCACTCGAACTCTTCCTCATCACCTGAAGATGGGATGGAAATGGGGGGGGGGTGAGCTTAAAGCTCGTGGGTAACAAGTTTGTAATTGAGAAACAAGCAAAAACCCTTTATAAAACTCATTGTTATTGAACCTTTTCATAACTATAGTAATTCCACATTTAAAAATCATAAAACACTTATTTCATGAAATTCTCAATTTGTCAAACAATTCACAATAGTAAAAATCATGTATGCATCAATCTTGTCAAACATATCACGAGCACATAAGCACATCATAATTGTTTGGGTAGATCCATAAATATGACGAACTACACATTTCTACATAATGGTTCTGTGTAGTCGTAAACTTGACGTACTATCGTAATACCACCTAATAGTTTTGCGTAGACGTAAAGATGAGGGAGTCCATGAAGGAGCTCAGTGCTACTAGCGAGCAAGCTGGAGAAGCCTTCACTTGCTCAACGTGTATGTGACATTCTTGAATGGACTACACCAAACCTACATAACATGTAATTCATGAATCAAAAATAGTTTGCCCAAATGGCACGTTTTAGAAACTTGTTTTTCATGAACGTAAGATATTTCAAAAAACCACTTCCGAAACCATGATTTCATAAACATGTACCTTTTAAAAGAGAACCATTTTCAAAGTCTTGTCATCAATCATCAACATAATTCATGTGGCAAACATATAACAATTTCACAATTCATTCAAGAAGCAATAAAGGCAACATTGATGATGCAATTTCATTCCTTAAACTTCGTTGATTTAAAGAAAAACAATGAGTGGCTTATTTACTCTATTATAAATATGTACCCACCTTGATTTCCTTGCTTAGGAATATCTTTTCTCTTGCTCCTCTTGCTTTTCTTGATCCCCTTTAACAATGACAACAATTTCCATTCAATAGGAATTCAAATTTTAGAACTTATAAAGCACGTGCACTAAGATAAATTCTAAATACTCAAACTCTTCCAAAAGCCCAAACCTTCGAGCCAATTTTCCATGATCATTATAATTAAGTAAATGACCAAATTTGATAACATTTTCTTAGAAAAATGTTCCCCATTGTCTTAAGTTTCTAAGGACACCAAAATCATTCAATTTGGCTCAAAACTCCAAAAGTTATACCCCAAACATTTCCGGACTGTTCTTATATTGAATCAGTACTTTGTGCCCAACTTCCATCCAAAACTTGAAATTCTTAGAGATTGAATTTAGACTCGATTCCTGTATACAATTTGTAGTCCTATGTCTCTAATTTACTCCAAATCAAAAATTACTTCATTTGGATAACTACAAAAAAATTATGCCCAAAATACCAAAGTATATTTAAGCCATATACGAAAAACTTCTCCACGATGAACTTTCATTTTTTTTTCAATGTTGGTCGCGGCGAAGTCTCCAAACCAAAAAGTTGGACGCGGTGAGCTTTCACAGAAACTCGGCTCTTCTTCCTATTTTTCCAGATTTTAAACCCCCCTATAACCCATCTTGAACATAAACCATCTTTTCTACTTAATTTCAACTCAATATCATTCACAAATCAATTTATGATATATCTTTGATCATTAACCCAAAAAGAGAAAATTTGCCTATATCATTCATCAACAACTTCCTACACATATTCAATTTAATTTTCACTTCTAACTATCACTAAATATGCTTGATTCAACAAATCAAAAATGGTTAGTGCTTATACTTATTTGTTTATCCAAAGCTTCTTCAACTTTGAATCTTCACCCAACAATGTGTTTCTTAGCTTTAATAGAAGCTCTAATCTTCCTCTTTATTTTTCTCTTCTGTCAACCCCAAATTCACTCTTAAAACTAAGAAATGAAGAAACCTAGCTCAAAACTCCCTTCTTTTCTCTATTTCACAGAAACCTCTCCCTCTCCCTTTCTTATTCACGTTTTTGGCTTCTTCAATTTTAAGACACCTTTGTCTCTTCCGTTAATGCCCTTAATGAGAGTGAAATGTCCATTTGACCCTTCCTTCTAAAGCCTTAAATCTTTCAAACTTAAGGGTCTTGCCAATTTTGCCCTTGAACACTCTTGCTACCTTAATTCAACTAACCCTTGCAATAAATCCTACTAACATAGACATAATAATTTACTCCAAAAATTAATCCATCAAAACCTCATAATTCATTGAAATCATGTTTAATTAAAGAAAAATTCGAGGGCCAACAAAACATACCCTAAGATGCAATGATTCCCATTGTCCGCATTATATAATTCTAGACATGGTAAAAACATGTGGTCATTCCATATCCCCCGTCAATTTCAACAGATTGGAGCATCAAAATGAAAAACAGTGTCTAAGGAGTCAATACTGATCGTAATTGCCTATGTACAGATGAAAAGAGAAACTTAGGAGGAAGAAGTAAATGTTGTGAATATCGTACTGGATTGGGTCTTGGTACGGTACTGTACCGATATCGGTGAATACCAGGTACCATTTTGGATAATTTATTAAATTTATGAAATAGTCCCTAAATTTTTTTAAAAATTGTAAAATAACCTATTGTCATATTGTATAGTTATACTGTATATTTTTAACCATGTCTCTAAAAATCAAAATAATAAATAATAATTACAATTAATATGAAATAACAATAATTTTCAAATATTTCAAATCCAAACAATAACCACAATTTTTATGAAAAAAGACAATCATCATCATATCATCCAATAAAAAGAACAATAAATATCTTTAACATTCAAATTATTACAATTTACAACAAGAGTCCGTGGTAAGGAAGCAACCAAGTAGAATTGAAATATGAAACAAAAATATATATTATTTAATTTAATATATTATATATTTAATTAATTAAAATTAATTATTATTAAATTTATAAATATCTTAATTTAATTTATAATTTAATTTAATAATTATTAATAAATATAATTAAAATTTGAAATATTTTTAAATTATATAAATTTCAAATAAATTTTGATTTAATAATTAAAAAATATAAAATAAATATTAGTTTATAAATACTAAATTTTAAATTATTTATTTCAAGAAATAAAATATTTTCATTAATACCTTATTAATAAATATTATATAAAACATTAAAATAATTTAAATAAAATAATTTATTTTTAAGTTTAATTTAATGTATAATTATTATTAGTGTAAAAATATTTATTTTATCTTAAGTTAAAAATTAAAAAATCACAATAAAAGTTTAACTAAATAATTAATTATAAAAACTTTGAAAAAAAGAAGGGGGAGGGGGTAAGAGAGGCGAGAGAGTAATATTAAAAATAAATTGAAAATTTTGCTAATAAGTCCTTATATTTTTCAAAATTTTTGGTACTGTCTTGTATATGACCGGTATTATAGGTACTAGCCAGCATTAGACGAAACAGACCAATACACCCTATACATTAACACTCCTATTTCGTACCGTTTTTCGGCCGGTATAAAATGAAATACATTACTCTTGTTTTTAATTTATATATATACATATACATATATAATATTTCTTTTTTTTTAATAATATCATATACCAAAATTTTTATCATATTACTATCATAATTATGTTATTGTCCATTATCATCTTGAAGGTTCGATAGTACACAACTATACTCCTATACAATGAAAAATCCCGTATGTTATTGATATATAATGCTAATGATTAAAATAATTTGTTTTATCCTAGTAATTCTTGTAAATTTTAAAAAATAATCATAATATTTTATTTTATTTAATAACTTAAATATTAAAATTTTTATTTGAGGTCCTTAAACATGTTAAATATTTTTTGTGATTTTCCAAAATTTTATCTTTTAAAGCTACCAAAAAGTCATTTCTACATAACTTTTTAAATATTATATAAAAATACATTAAATTACATATATAATTCAGATCAAAATTGATTTTTTTTGAAAGCATGACAAATCAAAACAACTAAGCAGATTATTAATTATATAAACAAATATGTAAATTAGAAATAATATATTTAATGTTTTACTTATGATTCAAAATATTTGAAAGAATTAACTCCAACTTAGACTTCATATAATAATTCTAATTTCATTGAATTGACTAAACCTATATAATAAAATTTATAAGAAGTTATTTATTTACAAAATTAACTAATTAATTAATAAAATTATTATTTTTTAACAAAAGTTATTAAAATAAACTAAACTGAAAAGTCAAAAATTGAACACAAAATTTGACAAATTAAAGGTTTTTACGGTTAAATCATCCAGACCGGATGCATTTTTTAATTATTGATTAAAATAGTAACATATGGTTAGACAAACAAAATTTGATTATCAGTAAAATTTAGTCCAAAAGGTTTGCTTTCCATAACATTAAGCACTAAATAAAATTGGCAATTTCAGTAAGCGAAAAACATCACCAATCTTTTAGCAGAATCTAACATAATAAATCAAGTTGAAGCAGAAAACATCTTCACTTAAGAGGAATGAACCTAGATGAGTGAGTAGCACCAACACCAGGTCTGCCATGCTTAACAGGCTTGTAACTAATGGAGAACTCAGCCAGGTAATGCCCAATCATCTCAGGCTTGATCTCAACTTGATTGAAAGTTCTACCATTATAAACCCCGATGATGCTCCCAATCATCTCAGGTACGATTATCATATTCCGAAGATGGGTTCGGACTGGTTCTGGCTTCTCACCAGGTGGTGCTTCCCTTTTCTGCTCCAACGAACAACATTTGCATTATTAAGATATCATACAACTTGGAAACATTTATGAAAGATTGTAGTAAATTTCAACCTGCCTCAATCCGCATTATATTGTATAGAAACATAATATAAATGTATAACATTCTTCTTCAACAACAAGGTCATACACTAGATAAGAACGAGAAAAAGAGCATGTGAGCAACCAGACAAACGATATATGTTCAAGTTAATCTGCTAATAGGAGTATGATGATTGTTGTCCATTCAACAGCAAATAAGCAGTTTAAGGTCAAGGCAGGTCATGGCTAGAACATCGACGAATTACGTTACTAACAAATATGTTGACGACTAGACATTAGCACACATACTATCTGTAAGCTTATTAAATTCTATCCTTTTTTTCACCAAGTAACAAGTTCATAACGCTAGTCCATTCCCATTTTGGGCGTAACAGATCTATAGGCACTGATAATTTAATAACTATCTTTGTAGGTCCAAATCATTTCAGTTTACGCTCTTATCTATTATCTGATATACATTGTTGTACTCATTACCTACTTGTAAAAGATTTCTTAAGCAACAAAAGGAATGAAACAAAGAGACCGTGCCATTAATTAACCGTATAGATGAAAACATAAGGTAATGCTGATAATGCCAGATAAGAATTTCGATTCAATTCTTAATATGGAAGATAATCAGAAAAAATTCTGCAAGTTTGTTTTGTAATCCTAGGGCTTTAGAACTTTTCAATCCTCAAGATATGAGCAAGAGACTAAGAGTGCTAAACAAATCCATTTTGACCGCACAAAACAGAAACATCTTCCTGAACCTAAGAAATTAGCAAGAAATCACGAAGTAACATTCACAATCAGTACATATCTTCCGTTTCTCTCTTCCACATTCCTAATTCTTTGACAAGTTTCCAATCAGAATAAAAGGAAACGTAAGAAAAAGTGTTTGAAGAGAAGTTACAGCTTGGCGAAGCTTCTTGATGAGGGCCATGGGCTTCCTCTTCAGACCTCTTTGGAACCTATAACAACAACATTGAATGAACAAAACTATGTAAAACCCTAACAGAAACCGAAAAACTCCCTCCCAAAGACAAAAAAGAGAATCGAATATTACCTTCTGCGAGCACGAGCATTGAAAAGCTTGACGAGCTCATCAGTGGACATATCAAGCAAAGCATCCAAATCAACTCCCCTGAAACTGAACTTCTTGAACGTTCTCTTTTTTGGCTGTGCTCCAGCTGCAGCGACATCAATCTCAACGTCCGCCTGTGAACACCGCCGTACACAGCCACCGTCGTTCAAAACACAAAACCCATGTACACAAACACAACATATTAAAAGAAAAAGAGGGTAAGCAGTTCTAACCATGCACTATGCTTGTAGACTGGAATCCGGAGTTTGGGATAGAGATGACTGTTACGCGGCCGCTTAGGGTTTTGGAGAAAGTTCACTTATTTATAGAAGATTACAAGAAAAAGGAGGTTGGGCTGTAACACCTAATCCAACTTTAAAGAGGCCCAAGCCATAAGGCCCATTAATATCGGTTTCATCTAATTAAAAATTAGGTTAGATCTCATTTGATTTTTTAATTTTCAAATTATTATTTATCTCTTAATAGTATTTATTTATCATATCATATAACACATTTTTTGTTAATTTATATTTTATCAAAACATCATAAAAAGTTTAATGTTATATCATTTTGAGTTATAAAAAAAAGAAAATTAATTGTAGGGTTAAGGATACATATTAATTTAAAGAAAATTAATAATATGTATCCTTAGCTATACTATAAATATAATTCTCACTGTTAAAAAGTTATAATAATAATCAATGTTTTTAAATCTGGACTGAAAATTAAACAAATAAAATAAGAGGTTTAAGATTTAAAAAGTTTAACTGATATTAGACTGTCATAAAATTGACTAAAGATTAAATAAAATTACATAATTTAAAATATGATTGAAAGACATTGTCCTTACTTATCGAAGAATTTGAATTTTAATTAAAAAATATTATTAAATAAAAATTAATTAATTAACTTTAATTTATAAGAACTTACTATTTGCAAAATTGACCGATTAATTAATAAATTGATTAGTTTTTAACAACAAGAGTTATTAAAGTGAATTAAACCATAAAGCTGAAAACTGAACTGAAAAATTGAACGGTTCAAAAATTTTATAATTGAATCGGATAAAATTTTCAACTCTTTGTAATAATTTTTAAAGTTTGCACAAGTTGTCCTAATAATTATAGCTTATGAACATATAAAATCATTTATTTAAAATAATTGTTTTTTATTATATCACAACTTCACAATTATATGTAACGAAAATATAATATATGTTGAATTTTATCCTAAATTACATCAGTACTATGATTAATAACTTTGAAAAGAAATTTCCCTTTTACTTTTTTTGATAATAACTTCAAATTTATTTTATTCATGAAATTATCATATTATTTAAATTTAAATTTTAATAGACATATTGAGAGCAACTGTGCAAAAAATAATTTTAATACAAATAGATAACTCATACAAAACAATGGTTTTCTTTATAAAATATATAGTTAAATTTAAATTGTAACAAGCTTAATCGGCTCGAGTATTCATAAGCAGACATAGAAAGTCAAAGTATTCCGTACACAAGGTTCCCTATTTTGTGATAATCTGAAAAGGGTCATCGACGTACATAATCTTACCTTTGTATTTTTACAAAGAAGTTGTTTATATAATTTGAATCTGTGACCTTCTAGTTATAAAAGAGTAGCTTTTACCAGTTACTCCAAGAAAATAAAGTCAATGATTATTAAAGAAAATGCTCAAAATTCATTTCACAATTGCTAAACAGTGAGATGCTTGAGCATGCATCAAGTACCAGCTATGCTCTGTGATTTATCTTCACATCCTTTCTTGTAACGAGAAACATACTCGTGATACTCTTCAAGCTCGTTCTCCAATTTTTCAATAAAATGGCTTGTGTGCTCAAGGGACTGTAGGTACTTGTATTTCTCCAATGCCTGCAATTTCACATGTTAAAAATGGTGTCAATGAAAATAAGAAAACCATGCTTGCCAAACTTGTTGAAGCAGAAAACTTGATCCTATAACCTATACAGAAAGTAAGATGTTGAAGAGCTCAAGAAAATTTCATAGACATGAGTAAGGTAAACGTGGAGAAACAAACAACCACAGCTATGAGGTTGAAGTAAACAAGATATCCCAAGTTAAGCTAAAATTAGATCTATGTCCAATCTACGAAGAAAGTCTTTTGTTTCTGTTAGACTAATAATTATATATTAGATGGCGGACACTATAAATTTTGAAACACTTTTTCCACAGGATTTAATTAAGCAAGCATGATTTGAAATGTGAATTGAAATGAATAAGGAACCATGGTCTCCATAAGTGATCGAAAAGTTCAAATCAAACAGCAGAACTTGAAGTCAGTGAAGTAAACAAGATATCCTAAGTTGAGCCAAAAATTGGATCTATGTCCAATCTAAAATCTTTTGTTTCGGCTCGACTACTAATCATAAATGAGATGACAGACAATATAAATTTTGAAACACCTTTTCCACAGGATTTAATCAAGTAAACAAGATATAAAATGAGAATTGAAATGAACAAGGGATCATGGTCTTGATTGAAAAGTTCAAATCAAACAGCAGAACTTGAAGTCAGTGATACTGTAAGAGCAATTATGAACAGCATTATATGATAAACGTTATTGAAGGGGTTGTACAATCCTGACGAATAGGAAATCATTTGACGAATCATATGAACACTCAATTGCACAGTCATTTATGTCTAATGGAACGTATATGAAGCAAAATAGTATAACTTCCAACATCAAAAGGCAAACACAGTGAGCATATCAATATGAGCCCTTGCATAAGACACACATAAACCATACTCAATGTAGCAGATATACAAGCATACCTTGGCTTTTGATAGAGTATCTGGGGGGGACATAACTTCTGGCTGAACATAGTTCTTACCCCTGTAGAATATTATTGTATTGTTAGGTTTTATGTCAATCACAATGCCTTTGCTAAGCTGAGCAAGCTCTTCAGCATATTCATGAATTTGTCCTGGCTTGCATGGTTTGCAGACAACCTTCACAGTTTCATGTCTTTTCCAATGGAGATGCATATTCAGGACTACACCTCCAAACACTCCTCGTCTCCCCACTGGAACATAATGTTTCTTCTTTTCACCGGTACGCTTAAGGTAATGCTTTTCTTCCTCAGTTAAGATTTCAGGATCATATGGCTCATCTGGGGCTTTTGGAACGTCAAATTTCCTCAACTTCTCAATCAACCATGCTTCTTTTCGTTTGGCCTGAGAATGCAAGGTTTAAAAAATAAGGGAATCTTCGATTTCTGATTTCTCCTGAATATTAAAACTACTTCAAATAATTCAATTAATGGGATATCCTTCAGGTAACTACGAAACTCACATGTCTGCCGAGTAGCATGCAAAATGGATCTTCTAATTCTAAGGTAACAAGAAGAAACTGTTAGAGAGCTAAATCTAAATGGCGAAATCATGTAAGTTTTGGCTGATGTTTGACATGCACATTGACATGAAAAACATATATGGACGAGAGAATAAGGCAAAGACAAGATAAGTGGCAATGTGAACGAAAACTTGAAGGTAGACGAGTGTTGGTGCACATTGGAAATAATTTTCGACAATAGACAAGATCCAAATGCAAGACTAGAGATGGTCAGTTCAACTAAGTTGTGTTAAGTCCAAAAGTTCATTAAGGTACTTGATTTCGATGAGAAAACCCAAAGATATGTAAATCTGCGAGGTTTGTTATACAATGGTTCATATTGTTGCTAACATAGGTTATGGAACAATTTGACAGCTTGGATAGACTATGTCTAAAGATGGCTCAAAATGGCTAATCAAAGGCTCATTAAGGCATTTGTCGGTTTCAGAGACGATGATATGAAAACATATAATATGAACATAGAGAAGTGAGCTTAAAAATTGGAACATTAACTTCAAAAGAGGAAGCACTTTTTAAAAATTGCGGGGGAAGTGGACGGGTGATGTGGCAACAAAGTGAACATCTTCCAAAACCATGTTTTTTGTGTTCTAAGTGGAGTTGGCGATCTAAAAGACATAACTCTCCACTAACTTGGTGGAGTTGGTGGAAGAAGTGGTAACTCTTTATTAACTTGATGGGTTAGTGAAAATAATGGGTAAGTTCATTTACTTGGTTCCTAAATTCATGGAAGCTAACATAAAAGCATCTTTTGTACACTCAAACATCTGCTTAGAGAAAGTTGAGACCTTTGAGAGAAAATTCTTTACAAGAGTTTCGAGGATGAAGTTCTTGAGTGTTTACTGTAAATTGCTTCAAGGAGGAAGTAACTTGAATTCTTGTTTCTTTCATGAATAGATCAATAAAAGGTTGGTTTTATTGTATTTTTCTTGTTCATTTCATTTTATTGAATTATGCTAAACATTTGTGTTATGAGAGTGAGTGACAAATATAAGTGACGTGAGACGTTCGAAACAAATGAACTTATCAGTCAGGATAATAAAAAGAAGGCTAAGTTAGTTGGCAGACTTAAATTTAACTATTATATGAGGATTTCGACAATCTTATTCAGTTTTGCTACATTCAAAGAAGTTCTAGCGACAATTGGTATTCCTCCTTGTGAGGAGCTCTTATATTGTTCATTTATAACGGTTGGTGGAAGCAATCTTGCAGAGAGAGTTGCAAAATTGGAGACAATCATAGGTCTTTTAGGCCCAATAGGATGCCATGGAATGTAACAAGATTGTCGAAATCCTCGTACAATAGTCAAGCTTAAGTCAACCAAAGTCTAACTCAGCCTTCCCTCATTAAATCACTGACTAACAAGTTCGTTTGTTTTCAAATGCCTTACGCTACTCGTGTGTTGGTATTTTACTCACTCTCAACACACAAGTGTTTAGTACAACTCAATCAAATAAAATAAACAATAGAGAGATATGACAAAGTTATTCTTTTATTGATCTATTCGCAAAAGAAACAATACAATCCAAAGGACTCAAGTTACCTTCTCCTCAAAACACTCTGCAGTAAACACTCTAGAACTCCCTACTCAAAGCTCTCGTAATGAACTTTCTCTTAAAACTTTCAACTCTTTTTATGCAGATGATTAAATGTGTTATATTATCAAATGAGCTACAAAAGATGTCTTTATTTAAGCTTACAAAACCATAGAAAACAAATAAGTTAACCTATCAACTTTCTCCACTAAATTCTCAAAAAAAAAAACACTTTCTCCACTAATTCACCAAGTTAGTAATGAGTTACCACTTCTTCCACTAACTCTGCCAAGTTAGTGTAGTGTTATGCCTTTTTGACTACTAACTTCACTTAAAACATGAAAAACATGATCTTTAGATATGCTCACTTCATTTGCCACTTCACCGACCACTTTCCTATAATTTTGAAAAAGTGCTCCCAATATCAAAGGTAGTACTCCACTTTTTAAGCTCACTTGTATCGCTACATCATTGCCTCTTGAACTAACAAATGCCTTGATAATAGCCATCCCAAGTTATCTTTATGCATGTTCATCCAAGCACATTTATGGTGCAATTACATTGCTCCATAACTTAAGTTAGCAAAAATCATTATACAACAAACTAGCAGATTTTCATATCTTCAGACTTCCTTATCAAAGTTAAGTACCTTCATGCACCTTCGAACCTAGCCCGACTTAGTTACATCAATTATTTTTGATCTGGCATCTGAATCTTGTCTATTGTTAAAGATTTCTACCAAGGCACACACATACATTCCAACACTCTGCCTACTCTCAAATTTTTGTCGATATTGACCATTTATATTGCCTACTCATAAGTTCTTGTCTTATTCCCTCATAAACATGTCATCTCCATATCAATTCACATATCAAACATCGACTAAAACTTACAAACACTCGCAAGATTTCACTGTTCTAACTTAAGAAAAACCATGATTGTCTATTCTAGAGTTGTACAAGGTACAATTCCTACAAGGACAATCCATCGGATAATTGAGAAGAAAAAGATCAACAATTTTTAGGTGTATCTTAACACCGCTTTCTTTAAGTGAGAGGACATGGCAAAGACATTTGCTTCCACTTAACCCTGATACATAGATAGGCAAACAAATTCATACTCTTGAATCTCACCATGCTCGCAAATATCAAGACAAAGAGGACGTGAAAAGTTTCAGAATTGGTAAATCTACAACAACACCTACAATAATGTAATAGTACTATAGAAACAGGAAAAATAAAACCAGAAGAATTAACGGCTATAAGAGTAAACTGCAAAAAGTGAATTCCTCAGTTCAAAAGGGATCAAACCTTTCCAAGTTTATACCTAATCCTGACCTCCGGATTAGGGGAATTCATCTTCTTCTTGGCCATAAGACGATAGAACCTAAGTTCATTTCTTTTGGCCCTTTTGGACAATTTCACCTTTTTTGTTCCAGTCTTTCCTTTTCCGGAAGAACCCTTTTCATTCGACGACTTATCAACATAAAATCTGGTAACATCACTGTCAGTCTTCAACAGGATGGATACTTTACTCGAGTGTCTTTTGCAAATCCAAGAAGCAGCAAATACAAATGGTGGAGCATCTAGTAAAGCTTTTGAGTCTTTGTAGCTACTCAGGCTAGTTAAAGTGATGTAATTAAAAGGCTGCACACAAGAAAAGGGAACGTGAATAGCAGATGAGATATGGGGCCTTTTCTGAACTAGACAACGATACCAGAACGAAAAGTGCCTGCAAAAACAACACAGTTATTAGTTACCCATCGGATCCAAAGACCACAAAAACAGAACACAATAGAGAAACACTGAAGAATAGACGCGGAAGTGTAAGGGAAGCAAGGAAGAGAAATGGGGGCAAACCGCTTGAAGGTGTGTCGAAATGGAAGAGTGAAGCTGGTGTTTATGGAAGGAAGACCCAACAACATTACATAACATAAGCTCCACTTCCTCCCACTCTAGTCCATTCCCAGGTGAAGAAGACTTGTACTGACGTCTTTGGTTTGGTTGAGGAGTTTTGTCAAACAGGCGTTAAGGCTACATACGTAGTGCTGATGGGTCTTAATGAAATCACCTCTTTTTGTGGTGCCGTTCCAAAACGTTCCGTTCCATATCATCCACAAGCTTATTTTTAGGTTCTTATTTTGCTGTTTCAATATATTCTGCCGTATCTTATTTACACATTTATATAAATTTATGTCGTATAAATGTATGGATGAGATAGATTGAAATAAGGTACGAGTGCGTTAGAATAAAGTGCGAGTGCGTGCATGCGTCAGTGTGTGTGAGAGAGAGAGGGAGAGATAGCAGGAAATGGCGGCTGGTATGAGTCGGAGCATCTATTCCGGTCCACACATTTATGAGTCGGAGCATCTATTCCGGTCCACACATTTGTATATAGACCATGTCTAACTGTGTAGATGAGATTTAATGAAACAAGGTTGTAACTAATTAACTGAAACAGAGGATCTAATCCTAGCTACCACGTGTTTAAAGGAAATTGGTTCAATTTTTATTTAATTATATTTAATTATTGACAAATAAATTAGTTTAGGTTTTTTAAATATTTAGTGTTGTAAAATCCAAACTATAAGTTTAATCAGCAAAACAAAAAATTTTTAATTTAAAAAATTCAACCAGTATTAAATCGTCGTAAAATCAGATAATGATTAAATGAAATTAAATAATTTTAAAAATTACTAAAAAGATTGTTGAAAGATTTATAATTTAATACAAAAAATTAATTTAAAATTAATTTATTTATTTTAATTTATAAAAATGAATTAATTTATTAAAACTTGATCAATTAATTAATAAATTAATCAGCGTTAAACAATAAAAATTATTAAAATAAATCAAATAAAAAATAGAAAACCGACTCAAAAAATTAGCCAATGTA